>KZ807596.1:14713-36445 GCA_000696205.2 Oncopeltus fasciatus | reverse complement strand
TATTAATCATATGCCTTTTGATTAGGCAGCATATTATAATTTAAAATAATTTATGTTATACTTTTGCAGAGTATTCCCGCATTGCTGCTTATTTTGAAAAACCTACAAATTGAAAGTTTAATATAACCTTACACTACTTTTCTTTACGAATGATCCCTTTTCAGGTTCTTCTTTAAAAAAAAGATTTTCGGTTATTTCTTTCAAGTACCATAGAAAAAATAGGGGGGGGAGGGGGGGAGGAACTGAGTGAGCAGCATTGACGTAAAAATGGCACTTTAGGGAGGATCCAATGAGGTTTTTATAAAACCGTCGCTAATCGGTATCGATCGCTATTTTTTTCATTTTAAACTATGACGTTCAATCAATAGAAAAGTGATAATTTTAAGAACGTGAAATATTATATTAATAGTTAAATATGCTATGGAAGGTAATAACAGCTGTTTATTTTCTAAAAACATAAATATTTCTGGTATAAAATATGAAATAATTCCTTACAATCGTAGGGACAGACGTACGCCGTTTGTTCCGTAAACATAGTTGAAAGCCAAAGATAAATAAAATGATGAAAACTATTGTTACAGCAAGCAGAAGCAAGCAAATTGATCTGCAACATTTAAAAAAGAAAAGGTGAGTAAAAAGAGAATTTGAAGAATGAATTTGAAGTTTATATCAAGAGGAAATTCATAACTGTGTTTAACTTAACACATACAGTAAAAGTGTCTTTAATAAGCATTTATACTACAGATGCAAAAGATTCTCTTAGTTTATTTATATGAAATATATGGAAAGATTGTTTACCACATTATGCGTCAAAAAAAGGATTTTTAAAATTGGAGGAGAAAGACGTTTACATCTTTATATACAATCTTTAAATGTGATTATCCACAATGTTTGTTTAGTTGAGAGTACTTTTTAATTTTTATTAATATATAAATTTCGAAGTATGTAAAATATGTGAACTGAAGAATTTTTTTCTATTAAATTACGACAAAAATTAACTTATTCGTAGGTAAAGGGAATTTATTTTGTTAAGCCAACATTTCAACATATAACTTGATTTTTAGCCAAATAATTTTTTTTTTTCTCAAAATCAGGACTATTTAGAGGAAACCATCCTCTAAAATTATAACTTCCATTGTTAGAGGATAAGTATTTATTTCTCGATAAAAGATTATCCAGGATTAAACTCGAATGCACAGGCACAAACGGATCCTCTACTAACCCGTATTCCTCAGACAGACTTAAAAGTCTTAAACATGGAGGCATTGGAGACTCATCAGACTGGATAACTAATTAAAGAAAAAAATATGTATCTTTACTCATTCCTAATGCTTTCTTCTGGCGACATGTAGAAAGGTACTTTGCTCGTTGAAAGAATGATGGCAGCAAGTTTGTCACCTCTTGACCTCTCAATGGTTACAACTGGTATTTCAATGAGTCTATCTGGGAAAAAATAAGATAAAAGTATGATTTTTAAGATAAAATTGAATAAATAACAAACTGTTAATATCTTGACTAACATTCGTGAATGAGTACTTCTCTGGCTCATTTATATTTAATGTTATTTATATATTATACAAATAAACTCAGAGCAGAAAGATGCATGGAATTTTTCTTTATAACATACAATTGATTGATAAGGAAATATAATTAATTCTATATTATAAATCATATAATGGTCTAATGCATCATGTAATAAGTGCATGTGCCTTATTTCATTTATTAGAATTAGGAGAATTAGTACTATGTTTTTTTGTTGTTTTTTTTGTTTTTTTTTCTGTGTTAGCCTCCCTTGCAACCACTAAGGGTCATTGGAGGGAGGGGCTATCTACAGGTTGCCACCCTATTTTAAACACCCATGGCTCAGGACAACCTTCTATATTATAAACAAAAGATTGACCTGGGCGGGATTTGAACCCGCGACGTCAGGATTGCGAGACCCGTACGGATCCCCTGAGCTATCCCGGCGCCCCTAGTACTATGTTTAAATTTCGAAACACAGAAGAAAGTATACTACAAAGATTAGTGAATTATTGAATTGGTACTTTTAGAGACAAAGAAAACAATTCAAACTGGCTACCTTACGTGCATTACCAGTTCGTATAAATTCTAATACCACACGTCCGATACATTGGAGCGCTAACAGTAGGCCCATGTTTAAAGGTTCCAAACCCACTCGATTATTTTTAATAGTTAGAATCATAGATTAACATTTGTCTTTTTTTTCTTCTCTTTTTTAACTTTTTATCCTGATATAACATATGTCCTGGGGACAGTGTGCAACTCTCTTGCACAATTATGCTCCCATAATAATTATGCACAATTAAGTTATTTACATGGAAATCATGGGTAGGCTCAGAAATAAAATAGGTCGAATGGTTTGTACTGCAGAATATTAAAGGTTGGAATGAAACGTATGTTCATGTTAGCTGAACGATAAATTGACTCACGTCTGTCTTCTTACCTACTCTCAAACCCAAAGCTTGCTCAAACGTATTGTAACTAGCAATATAAGAAAAAAAGAATAGGAAATATATCTCCTGAGTTTCCTGTGTACAAGATAAACTTGTTAACGGTTAAAAATCTTATTCGTAACAATGAAGGCTTCAACTGGAATGGAGATGGCAAACAATAAATTGTGCTCTCTACGCCTTGGAGTTAAGAAGTACAAATGATGAGGAACAAAGAGGAATTTTTAACACAATAATTTATTCTGTCTTTCACGGGGTCAAATAAAAGCTTGACCAATAGGTCATTTATCTAAAAAAAAAATGTTTTATTCAAACAATGTCTCTTTCTCTTTGGTCAGTCAGATCTGCTTCTTCAGGGAGCACTAAATTCAGAGACTGATGAAGACCACAAGAAGACCCCACACCAGCACTTATCTCAAAATTCAACAACCTTATTAAAATATTACGTGATTCAACACACATTGACTAATACACATACTACAAACTCATTTCAAACAATTCCCAAGCACCTAGATGTTACGGCTTCCAAAAAATCCCTAAACCACAGAACTCCCTCCGCCCCATTGTCCTCAATATCAACTCTCCTTCATCCAAACTTAACAAATTTCTCCTTCTACCCCTACAGATTCTTAGTCAACAAAACCCTTATGACATAAAATACTCCTTTGACTTCAAAACGCAACTTGAATCCCTATTTATCCAAAAAAGTTAGATTCTTTTCTTCCTAGATCCCGAACCTTTTTTCACCAACATGGGTATTGACGAAGCCTCTAAATTGAGGAAAAGCAATGGACTACAATCCAAGACCACAATACCCTATCCCGGTCTACATACCTCAAGTCATTTTCCATGTATTATACATCAGGCTTTGCCAAGGAAATTACTACAACCAGATTAACGGTCTGGCAATGGGAAATAACCTTGCTCCCGACATTTTAAACATCAACCTTAATGACCTCCAAGATTCTACCCTTCCACCCTTTCATAACGACATTTTTATCCTTAAAAAAGTACACCAAGCACACTTACTCAGGTTGTCTCCTACATTTCAACTCAACTCACCCTCATCATCAAAAAATTAACGTAGCCAAAAATCTTATCTGCAAATTACTCACACTCTCTCACAAAACATTCCACAACAAAAATATGCATGGTATATGCTTGTTATAACAGGCATCCCTCTGGTTTCCCTATGCACACCATTAAAAAACTTGTTAACGAATTCTACATTTCCACTTCCCTTACTTTTCTTCCTCTCCCGTATATTTCCAAACTTTTTTTTTCTTAAAAAAATTAAGAAATTTCTTAAAAAAACATTCCCTAACCTTAAGCTTGCTTTATTCATTAACAACAAACTAAAATCCATTTACACCATCCTCAAAGACCCCATCACCCTTCCTAACAGAACTAATGTCGTCTACAAAATTCCCTGTTCCACACCTAATTGCCATGGTTCTTACATTGGACAAACCAAAAGCCCTATTTCCCGTAGAATCAATAATAACAAAAATGACATTGACAAAAAACTAATATAACTGTCCTCACTAAACATATTTTTCGTGAAAACCACACATTTGACTTTGAGAACATTACCATTCTTTCCACTAAACTATGAACACTAACGCCTTTTATTTTAAACCGTTCACATTAACTTACAACACAATCCAGTTAACGACAGAACGGACATAGAACAAATTTCTTCAACTTATTCAAACATTTTCTACGTTCTGAAAACTATTAGCCCTCCTTCTCAATAAACCTGTCTAAATTGTCTCTCAGATCATTAGGCTACTCATCCGAAATAATTCCTACCTATTTTTTTCGGTATTGCTTCCTTTGATGCAGGCCGCTCTCCCTTTGTTTTGTCCATCTCATGTTTTCAAAATGTCCAAACCTTAACTCTCAGTCATGAACATTTGATACAAGATACAAGATATATTTTTTTGCTATCATACCTTCTATATTATACCTTCTATACCTTATCCGTCTTCATTGGTTACAGACAGTGACAGTGAACACATGTATTCGGCCACGAGGATGGACAATGTCCAAAAGCACTCGCCAACAGAAGATGGTTTGCAGAAATCAATGAAGACGGATAATAGAAGGATTAGGATTAGGATCAAGATATTGGGCGGTCAACAGCTTGGTCATTGCGCCCTGACTGTTGGGAGTTTGGAACACTGTTTCAATTATCCACTCTTTACATTCGCTAGTCTTTGTTTAAGACTTATAAGCTAGAAATGGAACATCAACAAACATGTATAAGTGACAATCACAAAATAGAGAGAATGAACGAAAACAACAATTGTTCTTGACTAGATGNCAGAAGTCGGGATCAGCTAGAGCGTTGCCGTGGTAGCTGGTTTTAAGCAAGTCTTTTAAGAATTGCGTATCACCGTTTTTACTTTATTTCTAAAGTACTTGTATCTTGTAAAATCCCTCTACGACACAACGAAAAGAAAAAATCGCGGCGCTATGAGTCCCCAATTTTTTCCATTCATCCAAGAGGAAGGATTTTCGCTGACTGGACGATATAAAGGGCTTGTTAAAAAAATCTGCGAATATGTTATTAATCTCCTCCGCCATAAAATTCACATCCTTGGATTTAATAAGACTGTTTCAGTCCACATCTCATCTGAAAACTCCTTGATCAATATTTTTTAGATTTCTGAATAGTCCCTGGACATCTTTGAAATCAACCACACCCCGCTTGTAGGAGACGAAAACTGGATATATGCCAATTTTTTTTAGATTTTCCTGGAACTTCAATTTTACCATGCCTAAGGGCCTTAGATACATCCGATACTTCTATGCGGTCACGTCTCAGCGTTCACCGTAGAAATATATGTGTGGTTTGTGCTTTTTAGAGGAAGCAGCCAAAGACCAAGAGATATCAAAGTAGCTCTAAGCGGCGTAGAGTTTAAATTATCTAGGCGGGGATCCGTATTCAAGTCTTCCAGAACAATAACGTCAGTAAATATGTAGACAGGAACTTCGATATTGCAGTCTCCACCTCTATGAGATAACCCCCTTTTCGAGACCCATACACTACTCCAACCAAAAAAAACTCTGTAGCCAGTGGACGTCAGGTACTTGCGAGTTGTTATTCTTGAAACGTTCAGGTCATCCTGATTTCTTTATGAAAAAAAAGATAATTAAATAAAGCACGGGCTAGATAAAATAATAATAGAGAAATAGGAACAAAAATAAACTAATTAAATCAAGTGCAGGACTTGAAACAGGTTAATCATGAACTTAATTTAAAATTATTTACAATTTTGAATAGCGAAATCCTATTCAGTGATATTATCGTATTAATATACATGTCCTATATGAGGGGCCAACAGATAACAAGGGGGGGGTGGATACAAAATATAAAAGAGAGAGAGAGAGTAGACAAAATAATAAGAGGGGTGTAAAAAAAATTGACCGTTCTTCAACCAAATATTTTTATTATTATATCTTTGATATAAAATATATTTAATAGCAATGGACTATATAAAGTATAGTCCATTATTATCTACCATCATTAGCCAATTACTCGATCCTATTCCTTGGTCAAAGAACTCTTAGCCCGCAATTTCAACTTCCATAATAAAATTATCAAATTTGATTAAATAAAATGGGCCTCGGACCGAAACAAGTAGTAATCCGATGGCGCAAGGTCTCGACTATATGAAACGTGGATGAGGCAGGAGATTGAACCCATGCAGCTTCAAAACTTTTCTTTGGCTCGAAGGGAAGTGTGAGGTGGATCATTATCTTGCTGGTATATGGTAATACAATACCTTTTAGGTTGATCAAAGCAAGTTAACGCTCAGACAACTTCGCGTACAAACGTCCCAGATGTTCGTAGTAGAGTTAAAAATTCATAGAGCATCCATCAGAAACCAATTCGTTATGAAAAACACCTTCAAAATTTAAAAAAAACTCAAGTTTTTTTTTATAAATATTTTATTTGTTTGTGGTATTGTACTCGAAGGAGCTGACATTGTCAAGCTATTTGTCGACTCTCGTCATTTACGTTATTTATTTTTATTTATGCATCTAAATGCACCGGCCCGGATAGCAGGAGATCCAGGTTCGATTCCTGGCTGGGACAGATAGATTTTTTATTCTATTCCCTCTCAATAATTGTTTAAAATTTACGTGGGATATAATACCACAACCAAATAAAATATTTATAAAGAAAAATTAAATAAAGTAAATGACGAGAGTCCTCGCCTTTCTCGGGGCTTAGGCTCTCGCTAGTGTAGAGGGCATTGATTGAGACATCTAGCGCGTCCTGGTAGCATACCAATTGGTAAATGCACCGGCCTGCATAGCAGGAGATCCAGTTAAAAAAAAACTATTTAGATTTTTTAAATAAAAACATATTTTTTTATTCTATTCTCTTGCATATTGATTACTTGTGTTTAGTAAGAGAAATTTCTCACTTTTTGAGACTTCAAGAACTTGTGCCGATGAATCCACCAATAGTACCATGCTTATATTGTCTTCCTAAATTACATGAAGAGAGTATTCCTTTTTAACTTGCACTCAGGATTAAAAACATTAACTGAATAGTAAACGAAACAGTTCCCAACAATTTTAGCTCTCATTAAATAAATTGGAATTGGCATCTGAGTATAAATTTACTTATTTTGCTAGTCGTGGTGAGCTCATTTCAAATATATATTCCATTATTCAAGTATAATTAGGACTTCAAGGTTCAAAAAATTGAACCTTTAATAGCTACCGAGCTGTTGGATTTAATTAAAATATTTGACTCAAAATTATTTTAAGTATAATGATAATTTTATTTACAAGATCTGGGTATGGGCAGTAATATGAGCCCCTTCGTTACTGATATATAAATGTGTGTGTATATATGTATATATATATATAATTCATGTTAGAAATCAAAACTAATAACTATTTAAATTTCTTAACTTCAAAATAAAACAAGTGAGGTGAAAAATTGATGCATGGAGTTTACCACAAACCCATAGCCATGGACACTACAATAAACTTTGACTCAAACCAGCATATTAATACCAAAGCCATACCATTAGTTTTTCTTACAAACAGTTATAAAAACCGCCTTACACTAATGAATATATTAAAGAAACACCTATATTAAACACTTTGCTAATCACAAATTCTCAAAAACTTAGGTAAACCTGAACACAGTACCAGAATAAATTAGTAAAATTCCAAAGAAGCATATATTACTATAGCATAAATTACGAATATTGCATATATACATTTATTTGATTCAGAAAAAGATCCCATAGAAGTTGGTGATAATTAGAAATTTATAAAATAAAATGTGGCATTAATAATTGCTTATATGTTGGTCAAACAGGAAGGAAAGTTTAAAAAAAACAGGGCCAGGAAAACTTAGATAAAGATGGACTTATAAATGTGTTAGAATGCACGAAAAAAAACAANCTTCAACCTCATATTTTTATTATTATATCTTTGATATAAAATATATTTAATAGCAATGGACTATATAAAGTATAGTCCATTATTATCTACCATCATTAGCCATCTACTAGACAATTAATCGATCCCACGCTGATACCATTCCTTGGTCAAAGAACTCTTAGCCCGCAATTTCAACTTCCATAATAAAATTATCAAATTTGATTAAATAAAATGGGCCTCGGACCGAAACAGGTAGTAATCCAAGGTCTCGACTATATGAGACGTGGATGAGACAGGAGATGGAACCCATGCAGCTTCAAAACTTTTCTTTGGCTCGAAGGGAAGTGTGAGGTGGATCATTATCTTGCTGGTATAATACAATACCTTTTAGGTTGATCAAAGCTCAGACAACTTCGCGTACAAACGTAGAGTTAAAAATTCATAGAGAATCTATCAAAAACAAATTCGTTATGAAAAACACCTTCAAAATTATAAAAAAACTCGTGTTTTTTTTCTTCAAATTGCCTCTTTGCAGCGACTGGAAATTAAGATTCACCACGATCAAGCCATTGCTTACGGGTATTCGGATTTCGCCAGTAAACTCACTTTTCATCATAGGTTACAATCTTCTGATGGAATCTTTTATCAGAAAAGTTATTCAATAAATTTTTACAAATTTATAATTTCTTTACCGATTACTGGGAAGTAAGTTCGTCTGGGATCAGTCTACCACTCTTTTTCACCCCATGAAGATTAGATGACAACTAAATTTTTCAAACCAACGCCGCAAAGCGCGCTGATCAGGGACATGTTCCTCTTCATATTTAATAATTACACAGATTTCTTCAGTGACTGTGATTGTTCAGTAATGACATAAATTAGGAGAAATATGACGCTGTCGGGTTTCTTCTTTGAAACCAATAATTAAACTGAAGTTTTTTTGAAGAAGTCGAATGGGATTTAACAAGCTTAGAGAATGCTCTTAAGGGTTTATTTAGTATTGGTAAGTATTAAATAGGATTCAAGCATTTACAGTAATTTGAAATGTTGAATTTAATAAAACAGCATTTTTTTTCTTTTTTATACACCCATTTATAAATAGAAACGAATGTATAAAAAAGTATCCTTTTTAGGATAATCCAGGGTCTTATATTTGGCTATGTGAATAGACAAGGGCAGAATCAGTTTTTCTGATTAGACTAGCGTTATTGCTGAGTGTATCTTAAAGTGTGAGAGATTAAGATCTGAAAAATTTGCTCCTAAATAACTTACTTTTAAACTATGATTTCTTTATTTATAAGTATTAAAATCAGTAGTTTCGTATCCAAATGCTAACTGAGGGATATAGTTCAAACGTCATATATATGTATAGATTTATCTGATATGTGCATCTAATCATAAATAAAAAATATTAGAACATTTAATATTTATTTTAAAAAATAAATATTCCTATCGGTGAATGTATCTNTTTTTTTTTTTTTTTTTTTTTTTTTTTTTTTTTTTTTTTTTTTTTTTTTTTTTTTTTTTTTTTTTTTTTTTTGTAATATACGCTAGACCTTTAAAAATATTTAGTTTATTAAAAAATTCGTGAGCGTTATCCAAGAATTAATTTGTAAAAAAAAGAAATTTAAGTTTTTTGAAAAATTTAAGTTTTTCCTTAAAATTGTAAAGGACAATGAATGAACAGAATAATATTAATAATTCTGAATCACTTTTGCTTGATAGTTCATTAGACATTTGGAATGAGTATTTTGATTATTATTCATTTGAGGTTGCCAACCTGCGAGTTCTGGCTATAATATTAGGATATTATTTTGTTTTCGCATCTAATTAGTTTTTCACTATTAATTTAGTTTTAGTTTTTTATTATATTTTTCTGTACTTATTTATTGTGATTATAAAGGAAGTTCGTGCTGTCCAATATGTGCAGAAAATATAATTTTATAATATTTTTAATTCACATTTCTCTCAGCTCCATTCAGTATTATGGATAAAAATGAATTAAAAGAATATAGTGAGTTCTCTCAATAAAAAAAATAAATAAATAACGATAGCATGCAATTCCTTTATTTTTATTGTTATTTTTCAGTTCAGAGTATTCATAATAAAGTAAGTATAGCTGTTTCTTTTGCACTATTAAGTTCCAAACCCAATTACATTTCAACCAACCAGTATGCTGAGGAAATACAGGAAAAAGTCTTCCAATCTTGGATTAAGGTACATAATTATCATTATCTTTATTTTAATACAATTAAAAACAGTCCATTGGTATTTAAATCAGTTAACTCATGATTGATGTTTGTTTAATAGGAAAGTATAAATGAATAATCTTTAGATACAAAAAAAAAAAAAAATCCTCTCGTCTTGGAGTATTTTATTCACTTCCTATCTTTTAGATTACTGCAATTAATATTCATCTGGCTAAATTCAATAAATGCAATTAAAACTAACCTTAAGATGAAATTAAAATTAGTGCAATTGTTGGTCTAAATAATCCTATTAAAACAAGAATTTTAAACTTTTTTTCTAAATTACTTTATGGTTGATATTAGTTGGCTACATAAGAAAATATTCATGGTTTTATCCAAGTGTAAAATAAATACATACAAACAAAAAATAAATTGGGTACTATTTTATCTATTCATGCCAATGTTTCAACTTGTGTGCTGTCATGTAAGCTATGCTATATAGTAATGTATGAAGTAATCTCCATGTGGGATGACTCTTGAATCTACAAAGATATAAACTGATTGAATTCAATTTTTGTTTATCTCTATGGCCCTGATGATAGCTCTAATGGTATCAATAATAAAATATTTCTCAATTAATTTAGTTTCACATTTTGCTTTTACATCTCTGAAACCCTGACAATTTCTGTACCAAGATAATTGTAAGTTTATTTTATGAAAAATGAAGTTTAAGGTTCATAGAGAAAAAATTACAGTGTTACAGAAAACAGAGTCTGTACATTAATTGGTGATGTGAAAAGGGAAATGAAACTACCTAGTTAGAGAAAGAAGTAGGGAAAACTTATAATTAAGATATAAGTAATATTCAAGAAGCCCAAAATTATATTAGTGTGGAATTTTGTAAGAGTTCTTTTAAAAACAATATTGATTGAAAAGGTCAGAGCGCTTTACTATTGTATAAATGATAATAGTTTTCTGAAATAATTGAATATCTAATNAATTGAATTTTGAAATTTTATATGGTTTAAATGAAATTGAACTTCTGAAGATAAATAGTTACTCTCATTGGAAGTGAACATAATAAAAATATGATTTAGTGAAGCCAAAATTATTGATTATTTAAAAGTATAGTAATTGAAAGTTTGTTACGAAAGCCCAATAATGTGATGTATATAATAAACTTTTTTTTTTTTTCCTTTTTATTTTACAAATTGGGTTCACAAACATTTATAGCCTATCTTTGAAGGAAAGTGAAGAGTGAGACAGTTGTATATGCCTGCAGGTTAAGACTTCCTTTGCTTTTTCATAGTGAAAGAAAATATTACTTTAATTTAGAACTGAGAGTTAGAGTAAGAGCTTAATGGATATGTACAACAATACAATGTGTGCAATGATAAACTACCTTGAAACTGAATCCTGCCCCATACCAGTGTAATATTTCTGAAAAGCTCTAGAGGGCATAAAGGTCAGCTTTATTCAAATATTTCTAATAGTCTAATAATAATTAATAGTTAATCATTAATTTATGTCTTCTTTTAATTCATGATTCTAAAGATAATTAGTCAAAGAACTTATACAATTTATCTAAAATATTTGCCTTATCCAATACAAAGTGGACAACCCTGAAAAATACTAATTTTGTAAGTTAAAAATGTATATGTTCTGATACCTATAATGTTTATATATTTTCCTATTAAAATTTTACTTTTCAGCTCAGTGAATCTAAAGGATTAGGCTGTCGATTTCAGTTTTCTGAAGACTCAGGTTATGGTGATAGTGCTCCCATTCTTCCTAGTACCATCCCCTCCTCTACATTCAGGTATTTTTACATTAGTCTTATATATGCAAGAAGAAAGCTTAAATGCTATTCCCAAAGGTGTGTGTTCACTTCTGGAATTTTTTTTCAGCTTATGGAAAACAAGCTATACACATTCGTTTCATGATGTGACTTTTAAAAACCTTCAAAAGATCTTCACCGATTCTATATTGGAGAAGCTAAACATATGGTTGATTAGAAATTATAAATTTATAATTTATCTGTATGCGTTCTAGCATCCCAATTTTTTTTTAAATATGAAATCAAATTGATGCTTCTTTTTGCAAATCGTTAGAATAGTTTTTAATGTTTGAAGTCTATTAGGGGGAGGAAAGGGGAGTTTAGGTAGGACCAAAATTTAAAATCTTATCACATAATTATTAGTGTTTTAAAAAATCTATAGAACAAAATTGATGTAAAATATAATTTTATAACATTAAAAAAGTTCATATTAAGGATGTTTTGTATGTTATTAAATTTAGTGTTGGGTGGGACCTCTAAATTTTAAAATATAGAAATAAAATTCTGTATTTAGCCTTTCTAATCATTTTTGATGAGAGGGAGGGGGTTAGAAAGATATAAAAATGTCATCATAATATCATTGTTGTTATTTGAGTTATGAAATAGTTTATAAAATATAATGGATGTAAAATATAATTTTCAAACTTTTATGTTCTGTAACATTTCTATGATGGATGAGGTCTTCTCCCACTCTAGACCAATATGTAGACTGTAATAATTAAGGTTATCAAACAATATCCTACACTCCACACTTAATGTATATTTTTATACATTATATAATAATTGGCTTTCATAGCATAGCAAACTTTCAATTACTATACTTTTAAATAATCAATAATTTTCGCTTCACTAAATCATATTTTTATTATGTTCACTTCCAATGAGAGTAACTACTTATCTTCAGAAGTCCAATTTCATTTAAACCCTATAAAATTTCAAAATTCAATTATTAAATGAAGATTATAATTCACTAATATAACTAAAATGGGTCTCTCAGCAATTAGAGATAATTGCTGAGCACTTCCAGAATCAATGATTCAATTTTCGGAGTTCAGTCACCTTATAATGAGTGCTCCTGCCTTGATAGCTCTAGGTGCATTAGGGAGTGCACCTAGAGCCTGTAAACAATCCATTTAATCCCAGTTCTATAATTGATGTTGTATAAAATTATTGGAAGAAAAATCCAAATTTTTATTAGTCATATTTTTATTTCTGCTGAATCGGGTGGCTTCAAATAGGAGGCTGGTAATGCTTAAGTTTACATTTAATCTCATGAGGGAGTAAATTTGGAAACTGAAGCAGGAGCAATGGTTAAAAAAAATAGCTAAAGAAAATAGACAGATCCTTTGTAAAAAAAAGTCATTTTGCTGAGCCCAGGTGTAGCCATTTTGCTTCTATATAATTGATGGCTGATCTTGGTTTTCAATTAAAGTTGGATTCAAACAATGACAAATGGCCACAAACCTCCTGACCGAGAGAGGAGCACTCATTATAAGGTGAAGGGGACTGAGCTCCGAAGGTGGAATCATTGATTCTGAAAGTCCTCTGCAATTAGAGAAAAATATATATATTAAGTGTGAAGTATTGTATATTGTTTGATAACCCTGATTTTAATCAACTTTGCTACCAGCTCAAATAAAAGACTAGACTGTAATGGATTTGTCATAACTCACCAATTTGTTCATAGGTGTAGCCATTTGACTGTTAATGGGGTTTTTAATTTTTAGCATTTAATATAACCCCCTTTACATTTTATATGAAATTAGGCACCAGGCTTGGAGAGATATAAATTAAAATTCCAATTTTCATCAAAGTCAGTTCAGTTATTTCCGAGGATTTCCTGAACAGTAGGCTGGCTGTGAAATACTTTTTAATGAATTTTGGAATGGATGGAGCAATCGAGGTTTTCATTGTGAAATGTTTCCAGCGTTTTGTCTGATCCTACATACATCCCACCAAAACTGATAGTTACTAAATTAGAAGAAGACTGTGGTGTATGAGCTCATCAATAATTGTGGTTCGATCAGAAAAAAGTTCTATTCATGTAATGATAGTTAATAAATTTATATATATATAAACACACACGCTGTGAGGATGTCAGTCTGTCTTTCAATAACTTGTAGGTCATAGTTTTTAATTTATCATTATGGTTTGGTATGCCTCATTTAAATTCAAAAAGAAAGGCTGAATTGGTAAATGAACAAAATTAGACAAAAAAAAAAAANAAAAAAAAAAAAAAAAAAAAAAAAAAAAAAAAAAAAAAAAAAAAAAAAAAAAACTTAAGTACGCAAAATCATGATGATTGTCTGTAAAATAATATCTCTTCATGCTCTAATTTAAGCACTAAAAATGACTTGTTTACTGACTTACCCAATAGTCAAAGCTTTGCTCCACCTCTGGGAAATGTTTTGTTAACTAAAATTGCTTGAAGACTTGAAATGCTGATCATTGCAGAACAAGGAGAGGCAATCAACAAGTCATGTTTCTATCAATCTAAATCACACAATAAAAATATATTAATACTAATTATAAATTATATGTACAGTAGGTGGTCAACAAAGTATTAGCAAAATTGGCTTTTAACAATAATTTAAAATATATGTAGGTTGTTGAAAAATTCTGTTTTTCTAGTTGTTAATTATAAGTTATTAGCTAACAGCTATTAAAAATTTTTTTTTTTTTTAAATTAATAATATTCAACTATAACAAAAATAGAAGAAAAAGGTATAAACAATTTACAACCTTTTATTTACCGATTCATGAAAGATCCTTTTAGAACCGAAATATCAACCCTTCTCTTTAAATTATAGTGGGGTATATCAATATTGCCCTCACTAGTAATAATCTCCTAAGTAATGTGATGCTTCGACATCGGAAGATACCAAGGAACCCCTGTGCACCACGACCCTCCTTCAAGTTAAGTAAAGGAATGATATTTCATAGTCTATGCTGAGCATCCTTTCTTATTTCAACCCTTCAGAACTGAAAATATTGAATTTAAATTTGTTACAAAATATTACTATTTAGGCCTATTACCATGAAATAGAGCCTCATACAAAACGTTTCCTCAGTTTGGGAATGCGCTGACATCATTTTTTAATTACCTTCCTATGTCTTCACCACTTATAAAATAACTGTTTTTATTATTGTTTGATTAATCACCATTATAGTTATAAACCATTACCAAAAATGGACACAATGGATGAATAATAATGATGAAAATAATTAAATGAATTAAATAAACTAAAAAATAGATTTCAAGATGTAGTTTAATGGTGTTATTTAAAAACCGAGAAAATCTTTTGTGTTGACTTTAAATTAGAAACATAATAATAATTAATAAAATATCTACTTAACCAGGAATTTTACACATTCTACTAATTAGAATTCTCACTATATAAAATAAAATATGCTTCTTCTGATATCCTGTTTCATGTAAATTGTACAGAAATGTTTTATGGTCAATATTTAGGTCTTGTGGGATGTCAAAAAATGAAGTATATCAATCTGCCTTGATTTTTTTAAACATTTCATGTTCATGCTGGACTATTCACTATTAAACCAAAACCACTATAAGGAATCAATTGTGGCACTGACATTCACATAAGCACTTAATAGAAGTAAAAAGAGCAAAGCATGACTCTCTAAAACTACTTTCATAAATTAAATGTTCTCTGGGCTTTGACCTGTTTTTTTAAGCTATAAATAAGTTCTTTTAAAGTTTCATTGCTCTCTAAATTTCAGGAGTAAAGTACATCTCTCCTGTTGGTCCAATTTTTCTAAATAAAAAGTTACCCAACATATTCAATTTCACTAAGAAAAATCAAAACTGATCTGTCAAGTATTTTTTTAACTCTTGTTTATATGTATACATATACATTTATGTGTATGTGTGTGTATATATATATATAAAATGTTTGATAATTTTTTTCACCTATCCTACCTAATAGACACCAATAATTATATACAATTTTACTTATTAATTTTTGGTGACTATTTGGTAAATACCAAAAAATTATCAAAAGTTTTATCGCTAGAAAAACCTCCTAAATTTCTTTTAAAAAATTCATTGGTTATTTTATTTTTCTTCTTAAAGTTTAATCCTCTACTCTTGAGATACCATAATACTTATCTATGGAACATAACTTATGCCTGAATGGACATTATTTTGAAGTTTAAGAACAAAGAAAAGGCAAGTTAAGGCAAGGAACTTTATTTTATAATTTTTTTTTTTTTTTTGTGGTATTTAATCCCACATACATTTTGCTAATTTTTAGTGCAAGGGAATAGAATAAAAAATCTAACGGTCCCAGCCAGGACTCGAACCTGGATCTCCTGCTATCCGGGCCAGTGCATTTACCAATTATGCTACCCGGACCAGTCTGATAAGTTATTAAATTACCCGCACTAGTGTCGAGAGTCCAACCTCCGAGGCCGACGAATATATCGTCTTATTTATCGTTTATATATCTTATGCTCAGAGGAGCTGACATTGTCAAGCTGTTTAAATGACTCTCTTTATTTACATCTAAATTTTAATTTTATAAATAGTGCGGGGAATTTAATAACTTATCAGACTGGTCCATATAGCGTAATTGGTAAATGCACCGGCCCGGATAGCAGGAGATCTAGGTTCGAGTCCTGGTTGGGACAGTTAGATTTTTTATTCTGTTCTCTTGCACTAAAAATTAGTAAAAGCCATATAAATTGTGAACATTCAGTTTTGATAATGTTTCACAGTAATGGAAGACATGCTGGGCCACAAGCACAAAGTAAGGTTAGAGCAATCTCAGAATTAAAAGCTTCTAAAAATTTAAATTTCAATAATAGAGATAAAACAAATATTCATTTATTTAGAGACAGAATTGAATATTCTATAGTGAGTTTAATGAAACCAACCGACCATAGGTCTCCAAAATAATTGAGTTTCAATTATGTTTTTCAATTGAGAATTGTGTTTTTCATACAAGCAAATGTTTTACCTTAAGTAATGAAATTAATTGTGATATGTAATTCCACGTAAAATTGTTTACAAGAAATGTACAGGGAGCCAAAAAAAAAATCATTCTACCTCAGTGGGGAATTGAACCCGAGTCTCCTATTTCCTGGGTAGGCGCACTAACCCCTGTTAACTAACCCACAAGATGGGATTACATACCACAATTAATTCATTATTTAAAAAGAAATGTCAAGCAGAACGAGTGTCTCATAAATAGCTAACATTGTTAACTCCTTTGATTATAAGACAACATATTCGTCTAACTTGATGGTTTTGACTCGTAGTAAAGGGCAGGGAGTTAGAGAGATTATCGAAGCTGCCTCAGTGGTAAAGAGGTCTAGCGGGCCTACCTGGAAAGTAGGAGGCCAGGGTTCGATTCCTGGCTGAGGAATTACAATTTTTTTCTGACTCCCTGTGCATTTCTTTTGATTGATTCCTTTTTGAAGAGCAATGTCAGGAATATAATATTTAAGCAATTTGCCTAACTTTAACTAAAATATCTGAAATCAACAAACATTCATTGAAATCAATTTTTTGTTTATGCTTAAAATTAGTTTGTTGCTAATAATAAAATTAGTTTATAATTAATTTAAATTTCTTCATTTATTTTTTGTTTTAGGGAAGGAAAACTGCTGTATTTGATGATAAAATTTTAGAATTTCAAAGGAATAGAATTTTCTATCAATTATCCAGTCTTCTCCTACTTCCTCCAGAAATTTCAAATGCCTCCAAGAACTCAGGTAAGACCTGAGCTTCATAATAGCTTGCTGCTGAATCAATTTTTTGGTCGAAACCAAAGCAGATGGCTACTTCAAAGGGGACGAAATATAAAATAATTAATTATTTTCTCTCTCTTTCATATTTACAATTACCATAATGATTGGATGTAATTATATTAATTTTTAAAAAAATAATCAAAGTAAGAGTATGAGTACTTCAGAAAAGAGCTGAAGTGGAAATTATCACTTTTACCTATTGATCTGTCTAGAGTTTTATATTCTAAATTTTTATAAATAATATTAAGTTCAAGTAAATTATTTTATGATATAAATTAAAAAGAAAAAATATTCAATGAGTGAGGAAATGGGGTACTAACTTCAGAGATGGATGTAAGCAAAAAATATAGATTTTTGACTCAACTACTGATCAGTCTTGGCTTATATTTATACTTAATGTTTTCAATATTTTAGTGTGTTCTATTTGATATGAATTTAAATAGGGGGAGGGTTAAATCAGAGCAACTGATATTTCTTTATTATTTTTTCCTTAATTCTAGATTTTTAAGGTTCACAATTCATGTCTGATATTATTTGGCCATCAGGGATGGTCATATACAAAAATTGTCAGATTTAAAAAATATAACCTAACAATTTATTGAAACCAACATTTCGGCTTCTAAGGTAAGTCATCATTAGGGCTGAAATCAAACACAATACGGAAAATATAATAAAATCTATAAATTATAAAAATAAAACTATAAATATAAAAATCAAATTAAAAAAAAAAAATGGTAAAATATGGGGCTAATTTTTTTTACACATATACAATATACAAAGCAAGCAAAAGAAACTGTTTAATATCGTGTGAAAACTATATACAGAAATATTTTACTTGTGTATATTAATCTGAGTTCTGCCTTCATCATAGGACAAGGATAAAATTTTGAATGCCTCTTCCAATATTAACAGTATAATTCTATGGAAAAAATGTTAAGAACACTCTGCTCATGGCTTTTTTCTGTTTCTTTTGAAGTAGATACTTAATTCCTTCTCTTATCTGAAATTAGAAAAGAAGTACCTACTCAAAGAAAACTTAAAATCTTTAATATTTTTCTTCAATCTGCTGACAGTCTATGACTTATCCCACTATCTCTATTTCCCTTTTTTGATTTCTCTACGTTGTTCATCTGTCATCTTAGATGTGTTTGACTCACATACCTTCCTTACATACTTTTTCCAATTATAGTTAGCCTATAATATATATTTTTATAGTTAAAATTATTTCTGTACTTAATTACANTGTTAGTTGTTTTAATTATTTAATAACTATATAAAATAAATGGGAAATATTTTCTACTCTGGAATTCACATAAGTTGGAGTAGACAATGTGCTTTAATAATAGTATAAAGCATATTGTCCACTCCTAATTTGTGCTAATTTCATTAAATTTGATTGTATATTTTTGAGGTAAATTCACATGCAAATTGAAAATCTGGAATGTTCCAAACATTCAATGCATGTTTAGGTGTTTAAAATCATTACCTTCTTTGTCCGTGTTTTGACAGTTTTTCATTAGTCTTAACTTAATATGGATGAATGATCTTTTTTGACTGAACAACAGGGACATATTTTCTATTTGATGTTTGTGGTGCAAAAGTAGTTGTATGAGGCTAGTCTTTCTTGCTGTAATACTCACTTGTCATCCTGCTGCCCCAAAGGCATAAAAACAGCAATACTTTGTGAAACCCCCTTGAATCCCAGCAGTATCCCTATAACTTTTAACTCTTCACATATATACCACTGATGTTGATGGTTAAGGCTACTTAAAATAGTTACTAATCTTCATATGTTTCTTCATATCACTGAATAAGCTATAGGAATAGATGATACTTTAGGAAGCAAGACTAATTTTAGGCTGTATTTTTACAAATTCATAAAAATATGCCCCTCTGAACATGTTCTATATTCAGCTCATTCATTAATACAATGACAAACACATAACAATCCTTCCATTTCATAATAACCTGAATAAGTTGCTTGATGTTCTTTTAGTTGTGAAAGATGCAGATTTTTATCTTGAAAGGTTCACTATTAAAGCCTAGAAAAAGGTAAAAGCTTTCAATTTTGATTTGACAATCCAAGGTCACACACCCAATCATTTAATTCATTTTTAGTTATTAAGTGTGTTTCACTGGTAGATGGTAATTATGGTTAGTCACGACTGGTTTCCTCAGAATATTGTGGAACAAATCCTGATGAAGAATTAGAAGTATCAAGTAGCAGATCCAGGTTTAAAGGTGGAATCAGTGAAGGTAGTTCTTGGCTATGAGGAATGGAAGTGCATTGAACAAATTTAGATTATGAATTTTGTCCCTTTGCTTTTTCGATCTGTAGGTTCTCTTCACACCATTGGTACTGTAAAAGGCATAGAATCTTGGTCCCCAATTTGATACTCACTAAATACCTCAAATTATAAAAAAAGAAAAAAAAAAGAATAAGATTTAACTTCCTCAGATAGAGGTCTTCCTTGAGACATAAATAAATCGTCCTTATAAATAACAAAGCTTATCCTCAGAATTTTTGCAGCATTAACTCAAATGTTATTTTCGAATCAAGGTAAACACCTAGTAAAAAAACAAAAACTCACAGATAATTGATATTTTTACTTTTGATCACACCTCTCCAGTATGAAATGGGCAAATTTTAAAGGTGAGGATGGTCAGGATGTCAGACTTGAATTTAGCCCACCCAAAAATGCTAGATCACTTTTGTGTTATGAAATCAGTGTTGATCTGTGTTATCAAGAAGTATTGTAATAAATCCAGTGTTACTTAAATAATATGACTATCTGAAAAGGAATAGAAAGGTTGTTTTTATTTCTCCACCATCATTTAAGATTATTATTATTTTTCTGACAACATATTTAATTCCTCATTAATTAATCAAATCACAGTACAGTATAGTTGACTTTTTGAAAAATCATTGAAATTCTTTTCTTCATACTTTTTATTTTGCTATGGTATCATGATTTTGCAATCATCTGTATTGACTCGTTAATTCAACTTGTCTCCAAAATCGAAAACCTATGAAGACTGTTTTTTAAAGCCAGGCTTAGTATATTTACTGAAGAGTACTATTCACATTTTTATCAAACAAATATATATATATATTCAGGGATTTCAGCCCTGGTGGAAGCAGAAACATTGTTGTCAATAAATAAAAGTAATACCCAATACATTTATGACATATTTATTTTAAATTCTGGTCAAAACCTTGACCATTTTCATATACTCAATTATTAATTAATTAAATTTTATTCTCTACCTTTTATGGCTAAAAAATTGAATTATTGAGATATTATTGAATATTCTCTTTCTGTAATCTTTCGGTGGGAAAGAGGTTGGCTCTTGCATCATTACCAACAACCAATTTGAGACACTTCACTATTCAGTTTACTTTTGTTATTTCACAAATTTATTTTCAAGCTACAGTGAGATTTATTACAATAGTTTATTATTATGAATATATATTATGAATACAATTATGAAAATACCATATTTTGAAGTGAACACATATTTTGCTTATGTGGATTATTTATTTCAGAAGATGCAATTGAAATACCCAATGTTTGTGATTTCATATGGGAGAATGAATGCATCTCAAGTACAGAATCAGAATCTGAAAATGATTGTGCTGGCTCGGTTCAGAATAATATCAGCTTTGTGGAGGCAATGGTCCAGCTAAAATTTGCTGTAGAGTCTTCAAAAACAATCCCAGTTGAAAAATTCCACTCTATCATTCAAGGAAAACCTTCAGCCCTCTCTCTGAGTAAGAAGGTAAGTTCTTGCTTTACTCAGTGTTCATAAAAATAAATTAATAAAATTGAAATATATACATTGAACTCATTTTTTTTTTGTTCCATTATTTTTTGGATTTTATTGCTTTCTTCAAACCAAAATTTCTTGTTTTGAAGTTAATGAATTTTCTTGCATTCTAAATTTTGGGAAAATGATTATGTAGAATTAAGATTGGGTATCCACCCAGCCACCAAATTTTTCTATAATCTGTTTGTCATTACTTCATTAATTAAATTAATAATTA
>KZ807595.1:484770-500153 GCA_000696205.2 Oncopeltus fasciatus | reverse complement strand
TCAAGATGTGACGTCAATCTATATATATATATATATATATATATATATATATATATATATATATATATTAGTATATCAGACACCCTTTAGGGTTGGGTAAGTATTGTTTGGAGTGTTGTCGCATTATTGGTAACAAAATGTTGTAGAAGCGAAAAAGGAAATGTTATGTTCAAAGTGATTTTTTTAGAATTCGTGGGCACCCGATTCTTAACTATGGTTGTCTACAGAAACTGCAAGGAGAGAGATTTATGGCTAGAATTTATATATATATTTCCATCTCATTTCCATTTATTTTAAATTAAGCATTTGAAGGACATCACGATTGTATTGAGAGTTAAATATTTATTTTGAGAGTTTGATGGTTTTTCGAAATCAGAAGACCTAAGAGGGTATAATAATTTTGTAGGTTTACTATCTCTTATAATAAATGAAACAGCAAATACACGAAAATACTTTAGTGGACTTTGTAGAAGTGCTTATAGGGGCAACCACCCAGCTTTTGGAAAATAGGCTGGCCTTCGGTCATATATCCGAATTTAAATTTAGGTGGGAGATATAGATCTCTGACTATTGGCTACAAGAGTGCACTCATGGGATTGAAGTTAAGCCGACCGAGAGAAAAAACATTTATTAGTATAATAAATGTTTTTTCTCTCGGTCGGCTATTTGTAACAAATATAATGTAGTAATGGGGTTGGTTTAAATTTTTCTTTAAACACGGGGCTCGCACAAACTTAAAAACGTTTCTTAAATATTTTATTTAATATGCATTTTTCGTAAAATGTTATAGGGTGTAAATCTTAAAAAATTAAGCTATAATCATATTTTCGTAACAATGCACTAATAATAATGAAATAAAATAATATTTAAAATTTTATTTAACATATCTCATACGTAGGTTTTGAATAAGGTTTTAATATTTTTAATAAATAATTTTTTTTTTCCAACTTGGAATCAGGAAGTGACAAGTGTTTGCTTTGCTAGGAGTTGTGTCCATCAACTTCTTACGACAGAATAGCTTATAACAATCCATCAGCTGTCGGTAATTTTAAAAATTCTACTAGCAAAATTGATAGTCAATATTCCAATCAAAACCATTTAACAATTATGCTAATGAAAGAAATCTTCGGTATCCGACTAATCAAGTACATTACTCGTAAACTTGTTTGTGGCACCGAAATGACTTTGGATATACAGCTTCATGAGAATCTAAAATAATAATAAAGAAGAAATTTTAAAGTAGAGTTTAACTGCAGCTTTTATTCCTCTAAATTCTTCACATTTGTTGAATGTTTTTAATTAGGAGTACGCAGACTGGTACATATTATGTTCCCACGTGCACATAATAGTAATAGCATAAAATGCTTGGGTGTGTGTGTGTAACAATAATCAATGACGTTTCTATGAAAGTTAAAGCAATAAACAATTAATGAGAGGGAACAGAAAATAAAAAACTATCTGTCCTCGCCAGGAATCGAACCTGGACCTCCTGCTATCCGGGCTGGAATGCAAATTAATCCATTACACAACAAGGACCAGCCAGCTATCTCATTCAGTTCCCTCTACATTTTCTGTTTCCCTCTCATTAATTGTTTAAAAAATAATAATTTACGTGGGATTAAAAACCACAACAAAATAAAATATTGTTAAAGCAATAAGTTTCTTAATATGGTTTTTCCGATATTTTTGTGTTCACCGCTATGTTATATCACTTATTATAAATATTATTAATATTAATATGAATTAAAGAAATAAAGAAGAAATGTCTATTAACCGCTTCTAAATGAAAAGAATGATGTGGCTATTGATTCCGGTAAGGCGTAGAACTAACAGCATTACTTAGGGGATTCACCGGTGATGTCACAAACTAAATCCCACGTCACGTAAGTCAACAAGTGTTATGTAAAAATTCAAAAACGAATAATATTAACATTCGCATAGAATTTTTATGACATAATTGTATTTTTTTTTAAATGCACAAGGTTAATATTAAACAGCAAATATAAATTTTAAAATAAAATGGTTAGAGAATCTTATTATTCGCAATTTACTTTGGTATATTGTATTATTGAAGTCATTGGCTATCGAATAATATCCTATACTTGGCACTTCACATATTTTTTTTTTAATTGCTGTAAACTTTCGGAATCATTGATTCCATCTTCAGAGCTTAGTCACTTACCAAAGCTTGGTATCACCAAAGTAGAAACCTTTTTTTTATTCTGTGGATAAATATATCTTAAATCTAACATTCAAGAAAATCTCAATTAAATTGTAAATTAAAACAATACATTAAAATAATAAAAATATAATAATTTAAACTATTTTNGTGTGTGTGTGTGTGTGTGTGTGTGTGTGTGTGTGTGTGTGTGTGTGTGTGTGTGTGTGTGTGTGTGTGTGTGTGTGTGTGTGTGTGTGTGTGTGTGTGTGTGTGTGTGTGTGTGTGTGTGTGTGTGTGTGTGTGTGTGTGTGTGTGTGTGTGTGTGTGTGTGTGTGTGTGTGTGTGTGTGTGTGTGTGTGTGTGTGTGTGTGTGTGTGTGTGTGTGTGTGTGTGTGTGTGTGTGTGTGTGTGTGTGTGTGTGTGTGTGTGTGTGTGTGTGTGTGTGTGTGTGTTTTACATATATTTTTTTCTTTTTTTGTGTGTGCACTGCACTCCCTGTTCCACCTGTTCTTGATTGCTAGATATCGCAGCCGCGAGAGTTTCATTTTCTATATACATATATAAAATTCCTAAGTAAATAATTTATTGCTATTTATGTCCATCTTTAAAAATTGAACTATTTCTGGTTGATATTATTGGCGCATTTCAATGAAAAATTCAAACAACCCAATAATAAGCAACGAGAAATAAACAAATTAATTCAACAAAATCAGAGCAAGGTCAGGGGTACTTCTGTAAACGGCATAAATGGGAAAATATCGATTTTATAACTTATCATTTATAAGACAAAATTATATTTAGTACTTTAGGTATGTAATCATAATTATTTTACATTTAGTTATTGAATAAAATTTAAGTAGTGAAAAGAAGGCTTCAGAGAAGTAATCAGAAATTATAAATATTTTGCTGAGCATCTATCCCTTAAGACATAGATATTTTAAAGATTTTAACCATAACAGAATATTGGCGTATGAATTTAAATACCAGTAAAGCAAAAATGAGAACACTTCAGCTAAAGATCTGTTAAAGACAGACAACAAATATTACATTTAAATTAATATTTCAAATTTTACATTTACGCCAGTACTATCATAGTTATGGTGAATAACTGACACCCCTGACAGGTTTAAGTCGTAATAATTGGTGCAATTGGTGAAAAATGAAACTGGTTATGGATTCTTATATCCCAAAGGTGTGAAATTAATGAGGACTTACTTGTATGGCTTAAAACACGTTATGGCTTAATCTAGTCTATCAACTGGGCAAATTTGAAACTTCTAAAAGTTAGAAGCTCGTTTCACCAATTGCATCAATTACGTACGTAGGGATTATGCATTTGGAGTAGGATTTGCACAGAGGCTATGACTGACCTGCACTCGCCGGGCTTCCTGCAGTAACCTCTCTCCTTGTGGCAGCTGCTGGCGCAGATAGCTGTGGACAGAGGAAAAGAAGACTGGGGTCAGACAGATATTCAGTGATGTCATGGGACACCCCCACCCCGCCTCCAGCGGCCGCTAGTCACTCGATCGGGGGTTAGGACAGGAAATGGCCCTAACATGGATTCATAACTATCGATAAGGAACACATTTTCAATGGATTAAAAAAAAGGTCGATAGTTATGGGTACTTTAAGCAATTTCCACTGTTAATAGAAATGTAAAAATCAAGTAAAACCAAGAATACCTATTAATTACACTGAGGAACACATTTTTTGTTTAGTTACCATACATCTGAATCTGTTTTTTCACCAATTCTTGGCGTCTGAATCTGAGAATAACCTCAGATTTTGTCTATCACGTCAACTTTTTAAACTAAAAGATATCCTCAGAAATCATTAAAATCCTGCATTTAAAAAGAACATAAAGTAAAAACTTTCAAAATATATAGTTTACAAAACGTTTAATGTAAGTTAACTCGAGTTCATACATGTAAAATACTTTAATAGTCAGCCATCATATGTACATCCCATCTACCTTGATACCTTGCTTCTATGGCCCTCAAATTCTTGATGGAAACGCTCACCCTGCTCATCACTCACTGCAAAAGATTATCCGCGAAATTAGCAAGGTGGCTGTGAGAAAAATGCAATTTAATGCTCATGTTGCAACCAATCTTGGAAAGATTTCCAAGGGTTGCTGGACAACATCGGAGTAATACGATGCTCGTGTATTTCCAAGAAAGTTTTTAACAATGTTTTTGAATGCCACATCCGTATTCCCCTTCTTCCAAAGAGGGAAATTCAATGAAAACTGGCACGGGGACTTCGCCTGAATGCAGTACTGGGCGTATAGCTGACGATAAACTAGAATACTCTATATTACATTTGTTGTTTCTAGTTATATCCCGATGTTTTCACTATACAAAAGTAACAATCACTTGAATGATCTTTAGGCTCGCGCTAAATTATAGTTATACCAAATGGAAGCTTAGCACGTGTTCCCTTGGTCTACATCCGTAAACCCTCACGCACTGTTCACACACTTTATGGATCACCAAGTTTCACTTTAAAATAGGCAAAATATGCTTGTTTGATAAATGTACTGATGTTTGTCTTTTGACTGGGAATGGTAAAACTACCACACGTATAACAAAACACATTCAAACTTTCGTTGTGTAGGAAGGAGCAGAGGTAGCCATAAGGAAACATTTCAGTTCAAACATACTATGTAGTTCTGTGCACTTCCGTAACGAAATATAAAATACTGCTTACCGACACACAACGTTTCACCACTGTATAACAGACGTAACTAAACAGGCAGGCTAGGCCAGTATGCGCACCACCCACATAAAAATTGAACGTGACGTGATAGAAGAAAACTAAAAATAGTTTTGAAACCAGCATGTCTAAATCTATAGAAAACAGCTAAAAAATCTAACTCAACGAAAAGTTGAGTTTCAAATTGTTCCCCAGTGTTATTAATTATTATAAATATTAGGTTCCAGGAAGTTTCTGTGGCCCAGTTTTCCAACACTTTTCTCGTAATATGATCTAAAGATCTGTATACTTTACCTTCGATGTTCTTCAGATAAAATACAATTTTTAGTCAGTCAGTAACTTTAATTTAAAAAATTATAATTTGCGTCTCTTAAGAGGCATAAACTTTATTGTTACACCATTAATTATGACTGCAAATTTTTACATACCTAAGATTCAATACCTCTCATTTAAGATAAAATGGAACTTTTCAACAATTTATAATTGACAGGCTAAAAGCTAAATTTGGTTTCTATATCCTTTAAAATAAATATAAATAAATTAAGAAGCTCTAACCTTGAAGTTTACTCTTAAATAGCTTTATAAATTTTAAGAGTTTTTGTACATAAATTTTTGAAAATTACAGTTTTTCGTAACTCTAAGATTAAGAGCGAAATATCTCTTTTTACTTGCACTTGGCAATTCAGGTAACCCTCGCTCCTATAGGTCCAGTTTTTCTCAATGACAAACTAGCTATTTATTCTTATTAAAAAGCGACGTAACAAATCTATGATAGACAAAAAGACAGACAAGCACACACACACACACACTTCCCTCGACTGACTTTCAGCTATTGAATACCAGTAACGAATGACGACCTCATATTCGTACTTCAGACACTGACAGGATCACAGTCATTTGTTTCTTCGTTTCCCACCTGATGGCAGTATTTGAGAGTCTAAGAATAGTCTGTTCAGACATTGGAGTACGTTTCGAGAGTCTCACAAGGTACTTCCTCTTCTTTTAGTAGGAACTTCCCAGGACCTATGTCATGTCCATTCATATCACAATAGTCCGTCATCCAGGAAGAGCTGTGTAAACTAAGCGGGTATCCCAAGTTTCAAGACAAGAGTAAATGACTAGCTTGATCTTGCAAGCTGGAGAGGACAATGAACGGAAATGTTAACACCACAAAGGCTTGAACGCTAATTAAGTATATGAGTTAACTCCATATATTTCTGTATTCATTTAATATTCTAATTTCTTTTGAAACAACTATTTAACCTTAAGTGTATTTGTGCTTTAAAAAAAAAGAAGGTTGGATAAAATTGCTTCCAGGTCCTTATTGTGACATATCGCCACAACGCTTTTTTGTGTTTTTCAAATTGTCTTTTGCAACAACCGCAAAAGCAATTTGACCGCGATCCAGCCAATGCAACAACCGGAGAAGCAATTTGACCGCGATCCAGCAATTGCTTATGGGATTAAGGATTTCGCCGGTAAACCCACTTTTTATTACACCTGACGAAATTCCGGTAAAATCTGATGTCAGAAGGGTTTTTTTTGTTTTTTTAATTTCACATTTTCCTAACATCTTAGCTGATTGCAGAGGATTAAGATCAAGTCTACTGTTCTTATTCACCTTCCCCATAGAGATAGATGGCGACCCCATCCATGGGACTTGTGGACGGATTTGACTCAACAGCTTCCTGCAGAACCACATCAAAATCCACGGATGACTTATTATTATTTTTAAGATTATTAAGTATTGCTAAGTATTTAATATCACGGTGAAACCTGCCCACTAAGGAGCGCATCCTCCGAGTGGCGGTTGGGGATCGACCTCTCCGTGGAAGTCCCACTTCTGGGTGGGGTAGGCTGAAGTAGCCCCTTGGACCAGCGGGTACCCCCATTGTCGGAGGGTAAAGCCCGACCCACAGCTCCCCCTGAGTGGAAAAATATTCGGGGTGCCAGTTGTTCCGAGGATACGAGGCCTCTAGCGCTGGGCTAATCACCCGTCTGGAGTATAACTGATTCATTCATTCAGTAATCACAACAATAGCCTTACTCCACACTTAAGGAGATAGAGAAAGACTAAGAAGAATATATTAAATAGAATTAAAGCATTTATAGTCCTTTGAAAACGGTCAGTTTTATTAAATTAAATTGTCCCTTTATTAACGATTGTTATATTAGTCGTTAAATTAACTATCATATTAAAGACGTTTATATTTAACTAGAGCATCATCAACTTCCATATCAACTGTTATATTAATACTGTCATGTCAATACTGTCATGTCAGCTGCAATACTAACTAAAGCACTAGATTATAAACACACTGGAATTTGAAGATAAAGGAATGTTGTAGAAGTTATAGAAGTTCCCTAACCTTTAAACTGAACTACAGTCTTATTTTTCAACAAAATTAAATATTAGTTCGAGATAACAAATCAATTTGTGTATCCAGCATTTGATTGCTTATCGTACTTTGATAGGGATTATGTGCATGAACATTCTACATTAGGTTTAGGTACACATTTAATTATGTGCACAAATAATTAAATTAGGTGCTCGATATAAATCCGTCTCAATTAATCTATTAAAACGGTTAATGTAACTTTAAAGATTGTAATAAGACTTCAAACCACACTTTGACCTATCACACTCTGTCAAACGCATGCCTAATTTGAGTCGCTTGAATATTTTTCTTGTATATGAGTTGGAACAGGATTCATGCAAGGTTATACTATTTTTATCATATCAAAGTTATTTTGTTTTGCAATTTCGTGATGAAAATGACAACTGTTGGGACAGAAACAGTTTGTAAATTTTAGCGATTGATCAGCATGGTCTATCTTAATTATACCTGTTTTTGAATGAGTGCCTCAATTTTTAGTGCATTCTTCTTCTTTCCTTTCACACTTTATAATAGTGGGGAGGAAGAAGTGTTCATTTCTCGTAAATAAAGTTCACTTCCGATTACTATAAAGAAAATTATCCAAAAAAAAAAAAAAAAAAAAGTAAAGAAATTAGCTAAAATTTCGATATTTTCATAACTTTTACAAATGTATGCTGCAGTCTACAGTCAAAAACATAAGTAGAATTAATAAATAAATAATAATATATTTTTATGTATAAATATAATTTATGGTCTCCTACTCTAGACTAACTAAACCATGACTTCTGTCTTGATTTAGTTATTCTAGAGTAGTAGTCTCTCTCAATTTCATCTCCACCATCACCGTGAAGAAGGCCTGGAATTTAGGCCTAAACTTTTGCAATAATGAAGATATTTTTATTTACAAATTAGCTTTTATTTCTTTAAATTCATATCCACGAGCAATCCCTTCTCATGATGATTTGACTTTTCAAAATTCATGTCACGGTACCAATAGCTTTACCAGCAGTAGCGGTACCATCATGTTACCAGTACTTTGAGTGAGAAATGTATTCGTCATTGAGACATAAAAAGTATGAAAGAGACTGCACTTACGTGTCTGACAGAGTATCCCGGTCCAGCCCTCGTTGCACTTGCACTCGAGGGGTTTGGTGCAGTAGCCGTGCTGACACCCAGGGAGCACCTGACACTCCTTGCAAGTCTCTCCAGACCAGCCCAGACGGCACCTATGTACACACATGCAATCCTCTATGATCTGCTCAGGGAAGGGTTAAAATAAAATAATTAAAAAACAAAGAAGGAAGGATATCCCTAAAAATTTCAGTTTTTCAGCTTCTTCAGATAAGGGTTGAATTTTGATTGTTCTTTTGAAGGAAGACGGTTAACCTGGGATTTAAGGGTCTTACCAATGATCCAAGGATTATTCCAGCAAATAACTACTTCCTTTGTCTTCCCGCAAATATTTACTCTCACACAAAGCTTTCCATCTTTACGCTCACAACAGGTTTAACGCTGTTGTCTCGGAAAGTGGTTTGCGTTTACCTTGTTGACAAAGTCGAAATGCTTTGTGTGAAAAATGTATATTTGCACAAAAACAAAGGAAGTAGTTAATTTCTGGAATATGTGTACCCCCCGCACTTACATTCCCTATAAATATGGATCCAAAGATAAATTAAAATCATATTATGAGACTGTGCACTTTAAAGCTACGCCCCAACGAACAATAAACTAGTTTTAAATCTGGAGAGCAAGCCAACTTTCTCAAAATTTTAACTGGTGACTTATGTAGAAAAATACTATCAAAATTATTTTCCTGAAACTTCCTGAAGCTTGTTTAAGAATACAAAAACCTTCCTAGTCACATTAATTTCCGTTATTGAAAAAGGCATTTTTAGAACAACTGACAACTAAAGAAAGTCTCACTTAAGTCTCCCAGAAACTCAGTTAATAATAATAATATACAAATTATATAACACTCATGCTTTTTAGAAAATATTCTGAGAGCAAATATGTAGTTAAATTTTAATTTATTTAAGAAACATATTAAATTGCAGGAAGATAATCCAATATGTATAAACTGATATTTCCCTGTTTTTTATTAAGCAAAAATTATTCAAATACTGTTATAATAAGAATAGGCTTATTTCTACTTAATACATTTTTTTTAAAATATTTTTAATTTGACCAAACTGAAAAGCAGTATTCGATTAAATAAAGGTTTTAAAATTTCCCAATCAAATTTAATCAAGTCCACTAATGTTGGAAGGATAGGTTTAAATACTATTTTTTCGTTGAAATTCTATAAATGCGATATAAATATATATTTAGAATAAACTTGCCTGCACTCTCCTGGGTATTCACAGTAGCCTCGGGTTGAGTGGCAGTCTAGCCGGCAAATAGCTAGATACAAAAAAGTAAATTAAAATAAAATGGAAAAAAAAATCTATACCTCTAACAATATTTTCATTTTCCCAACCCCTCGCTAATATAGGAAAAGTATTTTCTTACATGAAAAGAGTTCCAAACAATATTGTTTAAAAAAAAATACCTTTCAAAGTGTTTAAAAAAAATGTGCATGTTGTGTATGTGTACGTGTTTAAGTATCACTTAACCTGTGTTTAAAGTCAAAGTAGGTCGTTGTGAGAATGAGTCAGGCAGACGGGCGTCAAAGAAAGAGCCATTAGAAAGTGAAACCCAGAGGACGAGTGAGAAGAAAGTTGTCCAGTGCCAGACCTGATTGGGACTCTGACCTGACAATCCGAACTCCTAGCGCCACCTGGGAAGCGGGCCTTCAGGCTGGGGGTAGAGCTGATTTGAATTGTTGCCATTCCTCAATTCCCAAAACAGATATGATCTCTTTGGCACCTTGGGCGCCTTAAGATGTATCTTCTTTTTTTTTCTTTTTTTAATAATTTGTTCATTATTTTCTAAATAATAGACCAATAAAAATGAACAAAAAAAAAAGTGAGATGATTTTAATTGGGGTTCGGTCAAGGTAGATCCAAAAAACACAAATTTAAAAAAATGTTTTTTTTAATAAAGGATTATCTACCAACGTTTCGGCTTACATTGTAAGCCATCTTCAGGGCTATCATGAAGATGAGAGAGGACGTCCTGTCCCTAATGAACTTAGGGACAGGACGTCCTCTCTCATCTTTATGATAGCCCTGAATATGGCTTACAATGTAAGCCGAAACGTTGGCAGATAATCCTTTATTAATAAATACATTTTTTAAATTTGTGTTTTTTGGATCTACCTTGACCGAACCCCAACTAAAATCATCTCAGAATAATATCTACGGTCAAATAACTCTCATTTAAGAAAAAAAAAAGTGCTACAAATTATTTCGTAAAAGAGTTTTATTTTTTTTAATGAAAAAAAATAGTAAATTTTTATATATTTCGTTTACGAAAGCTCTACTTCACAGAAACCAAACTTATAAGACAATTGTGATTATGAAAATTCCCACCTCTTTGCAATATAATGGATGGGAGATACGATAAAAACTATGAGAACAAAATTACAGTTTTCTACAAATTTGTTAAGGGGAGGAGGAAGCAAGAACGAGATAAGTGCTATTTACCAATATATTGATTTCATATTTTGTGATGTCATAAGGGGGGGTCGAGGAGAAATAGTTTCCGATTTGTTGCTGATACTACTGTTCATATTTCTTTCTTTTATCGTTTTTTTTTTATTGTAATTTATTATATAAATTTTATTTATGTACAATTATTTTGTGTAATTACTATTTCAAATTAATATATTTTTGTTTGTGATCATTGATAAATTAGTCATAATCTCCTATTGTGTATAGAAGGTTATGTATTCATGTTGAGATACTATTAATATATTGTTTTTAATAATAATTACATGTTGTTCTTGAATGACTAATTATTGATTTAGACGTCTACACACCTAAGTATCACTATATATATTGGTGATTCCAATATAATTAAGATTAAATGAAAACTAAAGTTATTTATTTTTCATATCTCAAGTAAATTATTTACTCACAATCGATGATAAAAGTGGATGCCTGGATTGAGTAAATCCTCAATCAGTAGAGACGGCCTCGGCCACCACAGCTAAGACAAAGCTGACTTATTATTCTAAAACTGGCCCTGAAACCTTCATCCTTCTGTAAGAGACGGTTTTTGTACATAATAACATAGCCTACTCCTTGAAGAAGTTTAGATCTTAATAGTTAATACTCCCAACAGGAGAAAGTGGGGGAGTAGAGGAAATGACAGATTTAATAAGGCCCAAGAGACAGTACGTAGTGGAAACCTGGGATGAGGTACCTGGTGGATACTGTTGACTGTTTTCCCAGTTAAGGCACCGACGAAGACGAAGGTATGTGACAAACAGCATTCCCAATGTCACTCACAATACCGCTGTTATGAACACGGACCTAGGCCTTTACCCAAGACCTCAGTCGCTCTCTCTACTACCCTACTATCATCGAAGCAGAACTTGACCATTACCGAAATTCAGGATGCCAAATGGTGGACATCATTACGGGACTAGCGGCGAAGAGAAATTTCTCCAAAATTTCAGAGTCTCATATTTATTCTATGCCAGCAGGAGGGTGGTTTACCGAAATTAGCAGGCACTGTCTAAAATTAAGCTGCTCACGTCCTTCTTGATGCAACTCACATCCTTCTTGAAGTAGCCCAGTCTAGGAATTTTGACGTTCTCTCATAAAGTTTAACTAATGAATCAATTCATAAATACCAAGCAGGAAAACAAAAGAATATCAAGACGACCGACCCATGGGCGGAAGAAAGCATAAAGACGTTAAACGCGTATTGGTTTGTGACTCCTCTATAGATGGATGCATCCCCGGCCCAACAGAAAAATTCATTCAGCATGCACAAGGAAATTTTGGCGATACAACGAGCTATGAAACATTTCCGATGTTTTTCGGAGAGAAGACACAGAACCACAAGCCTTTAAAACAAACATGTTTTTAAGAAGATGCCTGAGAATTCTGCTAGTATCTCTTGTTCACAATTTATCGAAGATGGAAGACATCAGCTGCACACTTCTTGGTCCAGTAGCCTTACAAGGGAATACCCCTGGATAAATCTCAGAGCTGCAGAAATATATGCGCCTTCAGCTATATCGGCACAATCCAACAGAATCTTCTGTTTCCATCACCTTATATATGCCTTGTGCGCTTGCGTCATGAAATCTTTAGCTTTCTTTTTAGACTCAAGCTGCCTTGGAATTCGATGGCGTGCTCGCTTGCAGAGTAACAGCAAATGAGTTATAACTTCTCGAAATAAGAATGTTGCTGTATTCCATAACAGTGTTCCAAATATTAGACCGTTACATCTTTTTTCCCCCACAGAAGTTTTCCTCCAAGACACCAAATTCATTGAACTCATTCACAAGACCTAATAGGGTCTCTGTAACCAAACAACAATAAAAGATTTTCACATCATAATAATATTTACCGTTTCTTCTTCCGGGTTGGACCGTGTCAAATTGTTGTTATTTGCCGAGCTTTCGCACATCATGTGATGGCTTCTTCAGGGCTGAGTAGAGAATGAGAGCTGTAAAAGAGAGATTTTTAAAATCCAGGTGGTATATAATTGTCATGTTTTATACACCCGGCGCGGTCTGGTCCTTGGGTGAAGCCTGCCTTCCCATTGGTTGATACTGTGTTCTGGTCCAGAGACCAGCCGCCACAGTATCAACCAATGGGATGGCAGACTTCGCCCAAGGACCAGACTGCGCCGGGATTATACACCACCTGGTGTATAAAACATGGAAGTTATATACCACCTGGATTTTTAAAAATCTCTCTTTTCAGCCCTGAAGAAGCCATTACATGATGTTCGAAGTCTCGGCAAATAACAAAAATTTGACACGGTCCAACCCGGAAGAAGAAACGGTAAATACATCTGACGACCGTCGAAGCCTACGTGAACATCATAATAATAGTTTACCACAATGTGCATTCAATCAGCAAGTTAGTAGGAGTTTCAGAGGAATTATGTTTATATAACAAATCATTGTACAACTTACGTTCCGAGCAGAATAAGCCGTCCCACCCTTCGTGGCAGATGCACTCAAAGCTGCTATTGCAGTAACCGTGTTGACACCCAGGTAGCGCTATGCACTTGTTGCACAACTCGCCGTAGAACCCTGGCAATGAAATGAAAAGGCGCATAAGTTATAATGGCACACACATTTACATGTATCAAGGCTAAAAATAAAATATGATTATACAAATTGTAAATTTCCCCATCTTAAGTTAAATTTAAGAATGACAACTCAGTTTTGTAAACCTTCAATTATATTCTCAATTTTAAATATTAAAAATTTTGATTTCAATAAAAACAATTTGAAAAATTTGCTTTATTTTTTATATTTAAACAATTTATATTGAATTGTCATATTAAGAAATGCTCATAACAAGCTTAATTTTAAAGATTATATTAGGAGCGAGGATTATGTGGATAAGAAAAATTCTTATGTTACGAAGGTTGATCTACTAGATAAAGGCTGTCTCAGAAACGTGTAAAACGATTAAATTAAGTTAGGAATTAAAAATATAATTGAAATTAGTGAAAATAATTTAAACTAATTCTCATTGAGAGGATTGAACAGGCCTCATTATAAAGAATAAGAATTATTCCCCATTCATGACCCCTAATGATTGTCCTAAAGCGAATTGCATTATGGCAATAGGAGTTACTGTACCTAGCTTGCACCTGCACTCTCCAGGCCGCTTGCAGTACCCTTGCAGAGGATCGCAACCCTTCCTGCAGATGGGTACGTCACAGAGGTCGCCGGTCCAGCCAGCAAGACACTTCACCTCGCCGTTGTCATCACACCTGTAGTGGCTCTGCTCGTTCTGACTGGCAGGCACTTCGCAAGCCTGCAACACACAAGAACTGCATTTCGAACATCGCCAAAATGAAAGCAATCGAGCTGTTTAGTACCTCTGTTTAGTAGCTGTTAAGTCCAAGCCATCATTCTTTAACTATGAGAAAATAATAATTACATTACTTGTTGGCAGAAGAATGTACTCTGAGATTTTAAGGATAAATAACATCAGAAAAATTTATATATTATTTTGAAAATCATCTGCTAAACTTAGTAAATACACGGCTTAACAACCCATCAAATTTTTCAGAATTTTCTGCATGCCTATAATTTTGTTGACAAAAAGGCAATTTACTGGACATGAATGGAAGAAAAAATATGCTTTGTAAGGGCTCCCAGATATCCATCCAAAGAATTATTCTTCCACCACTGAAGTTCGCCAGGGAGATGGACTTGCGTGTCTGATTTTTAATCTAGGACTGTAAAAGTCGATCAGAAATTATTAAGGTATAAGTAAATATAAAATTTAAAAAAAAAAATGTACAGGATTTCTCTAATTTTTTTAGCGAAAAGTATCTAATTTGTAAAAGGCGAAATTGATTTTCTGTACGATTGAAATATCTACTGTTTTGAAGGGAAATGCATTAAGAGTGCAGGAGGGAGCGGGTACTGACCTGTGAGAGTCACCGGCCGGGAACTGTGATCCTTCACTGTGACCCAGATCCAGGGAAAGCGGAGAGAGTGGCCCCTTGCCGCTCGCCAGGTTTCACCACTGTCAAGGGCAGGAGGGAGGGGGGTCACTGGCCTCTCGCAATCCCCGGCGCTCAGCCCCTAGCTTTGAGCGAGTTGCGAATTGCACGAATTTAACAAAATTTACTCATTAAATGAGATTATATACGCGGGTAGTTGGTACTAAAATAACTCTTAAACATTATCACATGAATCATTAAGAAAATTACAATTCCCTCTAGCCTCATTAGACATACATCATAGTAAGAGAGGTGTAATTAAAGTTTCATTTCATTAAACATTCAAAGTCCTAAAATCACACTCCTAATATTTAGTGATTTTTTAAAGAATCAACACTACACTTAATAGTGCTCATAATTGTGATTATGAAGTTATTTAAAAACTTAACTGAAGTTATTTTTTCCTATTTATATTTACTAATTAAGTCACATAGCAAGTTTATTTTATAATTTTGTTAAAATTAATTATCTATGCATATATGTATACATCTATATTTTTATTCCTATTTGTGTGTGGATGTATACATACATACATATAT
>KZ807595.1:422524-436826 GCA_000696205.2 Oncopeltus fasciatus | reverse complement strand
ATTATTTTACAAAGAAATTTAAAGAAATGAAATAAAATTATTGGAACAAGTGAATTTTAAAATAAATTATTTTTAGAAGAAATTATAAAGATATGATGAGAACAAAAAATATAGTTTTCAATTCATTTATCAAAAAGTTAATTTAACCTCCTTATAGTTGTCTGATCCTGTTCTTATTTAATTAGATACCACTCAGGGACAAGCTGAATTGCAAATTTAATTTCTTGGAAATGAGCTCAGAACTTTTCAGTTTGTAATATTTATGATTCTATGACAATAGATTAACTATGAAACATAAAATTGTATGCATATGACAATTACTTTTTCTTAGAATACAATCCTCTCTCACATTCAAACTGTCTAATTACAGAATAACTGTTAGATACATTGCAAGAATTATGGGGGGGGGGGGGATTTAAAGCATCTTTCATTTAAATATACAAACCCTAGGTCAGTAGTTTATTTGGCTGTTATAACATATTAATTGAAAATTTTCATAGAATATTAATTGCTTAGAAAGTTTTTTTTTTAATTGAATCATTTTAATCACTCCTTAGGCATGCTAAATTTATTTTGGTAAAGGGGATAGAATTGGAAATTTTACTCAGGGGGTTTATGCAGTTTAAATGTCATCTTCAACTAACCAATTTGATAATGTGTTGTATGGCATGTAAACAAAAAAAAAAAAAAAAAATGTTAAAAATTGAGAAGAAATAAAAGAAAAATTTGAAATTTTAAAATATGCTTGTCTTCTATGGTATTTTGAAAAGCTCTTAAGTTTTTAGAATTGTTTAATCCTCATTGTTGTTTTTACAGGGAAAAAAAGAAGAATTACATTTATTGAATGCAATAATGACATTAATTGTATGGTTGATATTGCCAAAGTAGCAGATCTTGTTCTTCTGTTAATTGATGCATCATTTGGATTTGAAATGGAGATATTTGAATTTTTGAATATATGTCAGGTAAATATTTACTTTATTACACACTATATATACATATATAATGCAAAATATTATCTTTTGAATAATCAGTCATACATCTTAAGGAAAATACATAATCGCATTTGCTCTAAATTCTGCTGTCCGGGCTGAGAGAAGTTTTCGAAGGTAATAGAAAACTTAAAAAAATATTTTTAGTCATTTATTAAACTATGATATATTACCCTCTGTATTTTAAATATTATAGGACACAAGATTTACTAAGGAAGAAAGAACATATACCTGTTGTTGACNAAAAAAAACCTTACTGTTTTTCACTATTAACAAAAATGACAATACTTCCTTTAGTAGAGCAAAAATTTTACCCGACAAGGTTATGTCACACATTTTCAATGCATTAAAGAAATATCCATTTATATATATGTATATAGAAAATCTTATATATGATATAGATAACCACTTCATTAAAGAAAGTGATATTTATGCATTTGCTTCAGGGAAAAGCAACATAATTGTATTTAAACAAAAACTATCCAGATCTTTTAGTTACCATGGAACCAGAATACTAAATTTAAATTAATTCTGGGCATTTTGTGACATAAAGCATGGATTACACTAACTATTGATCAATTCAATCAATTAAACACTAAATTCCTTTGATTCTCCTAAAAATCTTAGTGACATTTGACATAAAACAATATTTCAGATATATGATTATTTTCATCTATTCCCATTAATTAGTTGTATTTTCTATTTAAGAATTAGTAATACTTTCACTTAACTGTAACTTTAAAAAAATATGCCAATGTCAGTTCTCACTCAACTGTAACCCCTTAAAGATTGCTCCGTAGTATTTTTATGTTTTATTGTAATATTCGATGCAAGTATATTTATATCTGTACAGGTTCATGGTATGCCAAAAATTATGGGAGTCCTTACTCATTTAGATGCTCTTAAAAGGACAAAAACTGTGCAACGCACCAAAAAAGTATTGAAGCACAGATTTTGGAAAGAAGTTTATCCTGGTGCCAAGTTGTTTTATTTGTCAAATCTTCATAATGGCACTTATCTTAAAAATGAAATAAAAAATCTTGCTAGGTTCATTTCTGTTATGAAATTTCGTCCACTTACTTGGCAGTCTACTCATTCATATGTTCTGGGTAAGTTTTATTTTCCTTCTTTAAAATTTTGATAATTGATTTTCATTACCATATATTTTTCAGTGAATTTATTTTTCTTAATAATGATTGCTCATTTCATTTCCTGAAAAAAAAAAAAAAAAAATTGTGGAATGTGCTAAGTTTTGTCATATCTCTTCTCCTTGAATGCCCTAAAATGCTACATGATTGCTTTTTCACTATTTTGTTATACAATGTGTTAAGTTGGTTTTAAGAAATTTTAAATGTATATAAACGTTTTGTTTTGCCTAATTTGTGAATGAGTATTATCAGATTAATAATATAATAGATGAACATAATAGTTTTCATTCTGATGGTCATAAATGGTTAGGAAATATCAAACTTCTAACCAGAGTAACTGTTAAAACTCTTAGAAGCTACCTATGTGCTATCTTTAAAGAGGAGGGTGTGGGATATTATGATTGAGAATTCTTCTTCCAGCATGGTGTAGGGATTTTTTTTTTTGGTGAGGAAAAGAGAGGAAGGGTCCTAAATAAGGTGCAACTGAAAAGGTTTTAGCACCATATAACTTGAAGAATAGCTGTCATGAATTTCTCTATAGTATCTTTAGGAGTTTGCGAGGTCTATAGAATTTTACCAAATTCTCCAGTAGTTAATAGAAGAGATAAACGAATGTGTATGTGGGAAAGATCGTATTTAACCAGAGCTTGTATAGGACGTTTACAGATTATTAAAGGGAATGAGTTAGAATTTTTTTTACTGGAATCTATGTCAGCCAGCTTTGGGGTATAGTGGAAGGATAATAGGAGATTGAGAATTAAAGTGATGGCCATACAGGTGGTTCTTCATGATCCGCATTCTATGTGTTTAAGAGTATTCACCTTGGTAAAGGAAAGTTCGCCTAAAAGAATAAAAAAAATATAGCATAGTAGAGGCATGGTTTGGTGTTATCCTAGCACTAGCAGAAGGTCCTTAATAGAGAGATTTCTTTCTCAGGTGTTGGTAAACAGAAATCCTTGTAGTTTGACTGATTGAACATTTTTCTGGGACTTCAAAGACCTAGAGTTTTCTGCATTGCTTGTTCTGATATTGTTCATCACTTTGAAATTTATAGTTCAATATGTCATCATGTAGATGTAATAATTGCTAGGTGTTCTATGTTATTTTACTATAAATTTTTGGAAACTAAAAAGACATTTAAGTCTCCAAAAATAGTTGAAAATTTTTGGTCTACTAGCATATAAGTATGTGCCGTGCCCAAGAGCAAACTCAGTTTAAAATCTTTGAGAGTCTGCAGGTTCAGTGTCTATGGCAGGGTTAACAACAGTGTCTCCTAGAGGTTTGGACGAATTGGCTGTTAAGAAAGGAGATTTAATCAAACTCTTAAAGGGGGTACATTGTTAGATTTTCTGTTGTAGGATTGTCTTATGTGCTATGCATCAGAATGATAGTTGAAGGAAGTATTGGATGTTTAAGCTAAGCTTGATCTTCAATAACCTGAATGTCTCGCTAGCTGATCTTCAACAATTTGTTTTCTTTTTTCTGGTCATTGTGAACATAAGAACTGGCTCTGGCCCAGGTATAAGTTTGGTCCTCACTATTTTCATTTGTGTCATCTCAATTCTTATGGCTACTTATTCTGATCCACTAACAGTTTACAACTGTACTTCACTGCTACCATTGCCTGACTCATTAGGAGCCAAAAATTTACTATCCACACTCTAAAGCTTGCTGGCACACACTATAATTTAATAATTATAATTTTGTTAATAAAATCCAACTTTATAGCTTTGATTATATTGTAGAAACAAATAAGAAATTTTAATAAATGAATTGTAGGTTATTTAATTAATTTTACTATTTTTAGGTAACTAATTCTCCCTAAAGGTAGCTATAAATGCTGCACAGTTTAATTAAATTTAAGCACATTCTTTTAGTATTTTTGCTGAGTATATAAAATATTGTATTTTCTTGTCTCTTTAAAGTTATTATATTTGTAATAGTAATTTATTTTTATTTATTCACTAGCTGACCGTTTGGAAGATGTCACACCTCCAGAAGAAATACAGTTAAATCCAAAAATTGATAGAAATATCTGCCTGTATGGTTACGTTAGAGGAATCCCAATGAATAATAAGTGTTTTATTCACATTCCAGGTTTGAATGTTATATGTATTAGAAATATTCATTTGTAAAAGGTAGAATATTTTTTTCGTGTGTGTATTTTAGAAATTGAATAATTTGAAATTAAATTTTTATTCTATATATAAACATAAATTTTATTTCAATTATTTAATTTTTAAACATATTATGTATTTTATTCCTAACTATGTATTTTATTATGAGTCAGATAGTAAAACAAATCTATAAAAAAGTGTCTTGAAAAGTAAAATCAAATCTATAAGGAATGCACAAGTAGCCAGAAATTTCTTATAGATAACACTGGGGAACACATTTTTTGTTGAGTTAGATCTGACACTGTTTTTTTCACTAATTCTTGGCATCTGAATTTGAGAATAACCTCAGATTTTGTCTGTCATGTCAACTTTTTATACTACAGGATATACTCAGAAATCATAAAAATCATGCATTTAAAAGAACATAAAGTAAAAACGTACCAAATATACAGTTTACAAAACATTTAATTTATGTTAAATCGAGTTCATGCATATAAAATTGTTTAATTAATGAACAATACTTAAAAATTATTATAAAAATTTGTGTTTAAAAGCTCTTTTTGGAGTGTTTAGTTTGTGTACGTTCGGGCTTGATGCTCCAACAATAGTCAGCCATCATATGTACATCTCATCTACCTTGATACCTTGCTTCCACGACCGTCAAATCTTTTTGGAAACGCTCACCCTGCTCATCACTCACTGCACCAAGATTGTCCGAGAAATTTGCAAGGTGGCTGTGTAAAAAATGCAATTTAATGCTCATGTTGCAACCTTGCTTTTGGAAGCTTTCCAAGAGTTGCTAGACAATTTTGGAGTAATTCAATGCTCGTGTATTTCCAAGAAATTCTTTAACAATGTTTTTGAATGCCATATCTGTATTCCCCTTCTTCCAAAAAGGGAAATTCATAGAAAACTGGCACGGGGACTTCGGCTGAATGCGGTACTGGGCGTATAGATGACGGTAAACTAGGATCCTCTATTTTACATTTGTTTTTCTTGTTATATCCCGATGTTTTCACTATACAAAAGTAACTGTCACTTTGGCTCGCGCCAAATTATAGTTGTACCAAATGGAAGCTTAGCTCGTATTTCTTGGTCCACAAACCCTCAACACACTGTTTACATACTTTATGACGTGCCCATGCTTTACTTAATCACCAAGTTTCATTTTAAAATAGGCAAAATATGCTTGTCTGACAAATTTACGGATGTTTGTCCTTTGACTGGGAATGGAAAAATTGCCACGTCTAAGAGCAGAGGTAGGAAAAGGTAAGGAAACGTTTCAGTTCAAACACACTATGTAGTTCTGTACATTCTGTAATGAAATATGAAATACTGCTTATCGACAAGGAACGTTTCACCACAGTATAACAGACATAACTAAACAGGCAGGTCTAGACCAGCATGCGACGTGATAGAAGAAAACTAAAAACAGTTTTGAAACCAGCATGCCTAATTCTATAGAAAACAGCTAAAAAATCTAACTCAACGGAAGTTGAGTTTCTAATTGTTCCCCAGTGTATTTTATTATTACATTTCATACCACAATTAATTTATTATTTAAAAAGTAAAAACTAATCTTTCCAAAATGGCCAAGTTGCTTTTTTTCCTTCAAACAGTCACTTTATGTTATTAAAAAAAAAGAAATTATTGCCAAAAAATGAATTTTAGAAGTATGATCCTATTGTAGGGTGGGTCATATGCCTACAGAATGAAATTAAGATTTGTAAATTATGGAATGCATCTGATATAGGGGGGTTTGCCATACCTTTATTGCCTTCCTCCAAATTGAGCTATAATTTTTATACAAATATTTATAGTGAATTTAATATTTTATGGAAATATTCATAAAATAATCAATCTTTGGAATTATTGTGGGCTTAGTCTTTAAATTAAATTTTAAAACTTTGAATTTAGTAAGAATTTTAAATTCATTATTTGCTCTAATGTTTAAATTAGAAAGATTGTTTTATGTGTATAACAAAAAATTACTGAAACATTTTGGAAGAGGAGAGAGAGAAAAACATTTAAATTTCTGGAAACTTATTTTGTATTTTTAATAATTCAAACTCAAAGCATATAAAATATAACTAAGGAATATTTAAAGAACATATTGCATTTTAAATTTCTGTTGAAAATTCTTCCAAAGTGCTTGATTCTAAATTGGACGTGCCTATTGTACAGGCATTTGCTTGGGTCAAGAGAACTAGAGGTTCCCAAAAGTAGGGTAGGACACCCTAGCCCCCTTTTACAGGTTCTCTTACATTCTTGATCCTGTAGTAGGACCACTTATGTAATGATGTGAGAGCAAATTGATCCATCATTAAGTCATATATAATCAGTGTTTAAGGCTTATATGTGGGATGTTGGAAAATGGATAGATGTTTGAACCTAGAGTTGACTGCCCTCAGTTCCATTTAGATGTTTTGGAGAAGAAACCTTCAAGGTAGAGAAAGTAGTGTCTAAAGGAATAAAAAATTAATTCTTAGATCAACTAATAGTTGAGCCGCGAGAATGACTTATGTGTTTCTTTGATTTGATCGAACTTGTTATTAAATCAGATATATTTGATCAAAGAAAATTAGTTAGTGTGTGAGTAATTATTTTAATCTGCATTTTTATTTTGACAGTTTTTGTTGTACCATTGTATCATTTGAGTACTTAAAATCATTTATTTTCAAATGTTTCATCATTCCTATAATTTTATTTTGTTCTGTAATGTTTATATTGAATTATATTATACAAATTTATATTGGGTTTTGTGCCACATAGTAAAATCGTCAGCATTTCTTACAATAATATTTCTTTTTTTTTTCTTATTGTACATTATATTACAAGGTTCTCCATTATTATAAATTTAGAAATCATTTGCAGCAGCATTTTATATTTTAATTTATTTAGTCCATTTCAAAATTTTCTCTTAAAAAGGGCTGTATCAAGTTTTCTTCTTTTCTGTTAATTATTTCATTTTTTTAACACATGAAGAATTGTGAAATAACTATTTAATGATTTTTTAAATTTTATCTTCAAGCCCAGTATTTAGTAATTTCTTTTAACTGTTGTAAATAATTTATTATTTATCCTGGAAAAATTTCCTAGATTTTTATTGTTTTATTCACTTATTTAATTGACTATATTTTTCGTATTTTTACCTCATTTTTTTTTTTGTGTGTATTTGTGTATTAAGAAATTGTGCTAAGTTTTGTCATATCTCTTCTCCTTGAATGCCCTAAAATGCTACATGATTGATTTTTCACTATTTTGTTATACAATGTGTTAAGTTGGTTTTAAGAAATTTTAAATATATATGGAAGTGTTGTATTGCCTAATTTGTGAATGAGTATTATCAGATTAATAATATAATAGATGAACATAATAGTTTTCATTCTGATGGTCATAAATGGTTAGGAAATATCAAACTTCTAACCAGAGTAACTGTTAAAACTCTTAGAAGTTACCTATGTGCTATCTTAATAGAGGAGGGTGTGGGATATTATGATTGAGAATTTTTCTTCCAGGTGTAGGGATTTTGTTTTTAGGTGGGGAAAAGAGAGGAAGGGTCCTAAATAAGGTGCAACTGAAAAGGTTTTAGCACTTATTGTAGTGTATTTAAATTATATTAAACTAATTGAATTTTCCAAGTACTATATTGCATTGCTATGCTAGAATTAGGATATGGTATAATTCATAAGATTCTATTCAATTTTAGTTTTCGTCTAATATTTCCTGGTGACTTCTAGGATGCGGTGATTTTACAGTCAGTGATGTCAGTTTTCTACCTGATCCTTGTCCCCTTCCTGATCAAATTAAGAAAAGGTCTCTGGTAGATAAAGAGCGCATTTTGTATGCCCCTTTCTCAGGTGTTGGAGGTATAGTTTATGACAAGGATGCAATTTATGTGGATGTTCCACATAATCACCAGAATTCAGTAAGTATTTTTATAACTATATGATTGTTTATCTAATTGTTTTAGATGCTATATATATCCTATTTACATGCAAGAATGAGTTATTCCTATAAATATTTACATGTAGAATTAGTCCTTTTATTTCAGTAGAGTAATAGGTATACGTGAAGAGTAGAAGACTTGCTTAAGTCATTATTTGTGTATCTAATTATATTGTTAGTTTGCTTAGTTGTAGATACAGAGTATTTTTCTCTCACAATTAGTGTTGGTTTAGTTGCAGTTTTTTTGTTATATTGCCATGCATAAGTCATATGTAAGAACCTATCCAATGAAAAAAAACAAAAACAGATATGATAATTAAATTTTTTAATTTTATTGCAGAAAAATGAACAGGAGGCAGAAATGTTTAATAATCTTCTTGAAAATAAGGAGACTGTGGATTTTAAGTTGGCACATAGTAAAGTCCAAATTTTTTCAGATGGGGCTGCTATAACTGGAGATGATTTGATTGAGTGAGATATTTTATAATTATTAATTTTTTAAATTTAAAACATTGAATATAAATTATAATACAGAAAAAATAACTTTTTTTTTTTTTTTTGTCATTCAGTTTTAATAAAGAAGATATGTTAACTATATTTAATTCAGTAGTCAATTTAATGGTTTCTGAGGTTTATTATGTAGTATAGATGGGAGACTTAATTTTTATTTGTTAATTTAAGATTGTGTCTGAAGTTCATCTCTTATATCCATAGCAAAATATAAGCTGAGATATGATTTTTGTGAAGTATATGTTTTTTTTAGAGATCTTTAAATACAAAATTAAGTTATAGTTCTTTGTAATTGTTTTATTATTCTGAACATATACATCCAATTACCATTCTGTGTAAAATAAAAAAAAATCCTCTGTGCTGAAGTTTCATTTTCCAATATCCGTACATACCATACTCTTCCCAATTCTATATAATAAAAAATAAAAATAGTAGTATGTAAAACTTTTATTCAATCAAGATTTGTTGAATTTCATGAATAAATTAGACTTCTAAACTATGAAAATATTTCCTTTTAAATTTTGTGTTCAAATATACAGCCACTTTCAGGCCTCTTCCCATATCTTTCCTATTTTTTTAAAAGTGATACCTCTTTTCCAGTGATTTTGGACATTTATAACTATATATTCTTCCAGAACTCTAATTATACTTCACATACTAACACATTATACTTCACATACATAACAATAACAAATAAATATACTATGAATTTATTTTTATTTATTTAAAAAATATATTATATTTTGTGTGTTATTATAGAATGAATGATTCTGAGTTAGTTGAAGAGAAAAATTCTGAAGAAAGAATTTATGAAACTGTTATTGAGCCTAGTGATGGAAGAAAGCGTCGTAAAGTTATATTTGATGATGAAAAGTGTGATAAAGTTGGCAAAAATAAAAAAATTAAGAAGTGTTCTGATTCTAGTGGCATTGAGAGTAATGATGAAGAAGAATATGACTTTGATGATGTTGACGAGGATGAATTAGCTCGCAAAATATCTGAAAAAAGCTCAGTTTCAGAAAAAGTGGATGATTTAAGGTACAAAAGTGTGTTGTCTGAAGATGAAAAAAAACTGAGGGAGAAAATTTCTGGGATAATGGAATCATTGGAAGCCAGTCAATCTAAAAGTGGCGAATGGTCTGACTCATCCAATAGCTCAGATGAGGACAATGTTGAAGGAGATGAGGAACATTTTCCTTGGGAAGAAAAAGTTGGTGATGACAGTGGCCACCACCTTGGTGAGGATTCTTCTGAAAATGATATGAGTGACAGCGATGACACAGAAGAGCCCCAAGACACAGATCTCAACTGGAAGACTAATCTTACGGAGAAGGCTGCCAAAGCTTTCATTGAGAGGCAATCTGACAACACCAACCTGTGGAAACTTGTCTATGGTAAGCATTTCGATTGTATTCATCTGTATATTCTCCTACTTTGTGAAATTGATTCTCTCAACCAAGAATCGCTATGCTAATTTTTTAGATCTGATTTTTTTTGGTTTTTAGACTTAAAATCACTTCTTAAGTTAAATAATAGTTTTACGAGAATCAGTTGATCAATAACTTTGGAAGCCCTATTTCAATATAAGCTTTTGGTAAAATTGTTCTTAATGCAGCTTAATAAGTTGAACATATTTTCTCACAATGCATTACTCTGTTGAAGGAGTACTTTTAGAAAAGACTATTTTGGATTCAAAATAATTAAATTAGCAATTATAAATATTGTATTCACGTTTTCAGGAAATGTATCTTTACAAAAGAAAGAGGAAGATAGGAATATTCCTGAGGAAGACGATTTCTTCAATGAAATTCGTAAAAGCCAGGAGGAAAAAATCAAAATTAGAGATGCTCTTGATGCCTTAGACTCTTCCAAGTTTCATGTGAAACAAATGCGAGATTGGTCTTTAGAAGCTGTAAGTTATTATTCATCCATTAACTTTTCCATACAAAAAATTTTCTGGCATTAAATTTTAAAATCCATTGTCTGTGATGGACATGAAATAATTCATCTGGCTACTTGCAAGTTTTTATTCAGGGCACCATAGTGGAGCCATAAGGCCATTTCAAACTGGGCTTTTTCTCTGAACCTCAGGCCATAAACTGATGTAGTACAGTCCCTCATGATAATTATAAAATATACAAATTAATGTTATTTTATTAATTACTTTTAGAGTGTGTGAACGCCTTCCTCGGGTCTATCCATCGTCGCCGCACGGTGCTCCTTCTATCTTCTATAAATGAGATAAATTGTAGATGCGGGTATATGAAAATATAAATGTATATATAATATAAAGTTATAATATAATAGTATGACTGTGTTGTGAAAGTGTTTATGTATTATATGTATAAAGAATAGTAAAGATAAGAAATTATATAAAGAGAAATTATTAAATGACAATAGCAATTGGGGCATGAATGACCCTTTAGTGGTTGAATGCCTTAAAAAAAAAAAAAAAAAAAAATTAAAAGAGTGTGTGAACAACATAGGCTAGTATACTGTATGGGAAGAGATAAATGAAACTAGTGTAACTTTTCACTGATATTACCTATTACTATAGGACAAGGCCTGTTCAGCTCATGGCATATAGGAACTTTTGTCATACCAGCTTTTTTAGATACACTTCTTTTTGAGGCTTTTTATGGGCTCAATAAGTCTTAGGTGTGGCCCTTTGCCATATGGTTAAGCTCTTCTGAAGGTTTTAAATCTCCTTGGGCAAGTGCTTCACTGTCATTCAATATACGAGGTGTGGCCATTAAATAACGAGACTGATGTTGCTACAGAAGAACTACGCATGTGCCAATTCCGAACAACACAGTTGTGCAGCATAAAGCCTTCCCTTTTGATTGCAGCGCATCCCGTGTTTATCTAGAAATCAGTGTGTAATAGTAGACCAACAAATTGTCGTGAAATTTCACATTAGGTAAAACCCCTATTTAAACTTATCATTTATTAAAAGAAGTTTGTGGCTATGAATTTTTATCAGGTTCGGGAGTTTTTGAGTGGTTCAAGCATTTCCAAGATGGCTGAGAAGACGTTGGAGATGATGACCCCGCCCTTCCATGTCCGAAACAGATGAAAATATCGTAAAGATCAGTCATCTGGTTCAATCTAACCGTCGGTTTACAGTTCATGAGATTGCTGAAACTGTTGGAATTGGCAAAGAATGTGTGAGACAAATTTTACATAACTATTTGACACATGCAAAAAGTAGTGCCTCAAATTCTCATAATCAAACAAAAAGAAGCTCGTTAAAAAAGTGTTTACTGACACTTTAGATGCCATTAAAAACGTCCCGAACTTCTTGGAAAGAGTCTTAATATATGACGAATCTTGGTTTTCACATAGGATCCTGAAACAAAATGTCAATCCATGCATAGAAAGAGTCCAACCAAACCAAAAGCGAAAAAAGCTTGAATGAGGAAATATAAATTCTAAGCATTGATGATCGGTTTTTTTTTTTTTTTTTTTTTTTTTTACATTCATGGGATTGTGTACCTCACTGGGTTCCTGAAGGTCAAACTATTAATCAATATTACTATTGTTGCTTGCTCAACTCCGCAAAAGAGTAAAAAAAAATTGACCCGAATTGTAGAAGAACAAGTCATGGGTTCTCAATCAAGACAACTCACTGGCTCACAATGTATTGACTGTCAAGATGTTTCTAGCCAAGTACAACATCCCACTTTTAGACTATGCACCTTATTTGCCTGACCTGGCTCCATGTAACTTTCATCTGTTCCCCGAGGTCAAATCTGCATTAAAAGGAACAAGATTTAAGTCCGTTAAAGCTGTAAATAAAAAAGCACCATACTTCATGCAGGAGCTCACAGAACAAGATTTCAAGCACTGTTTTGAAGAATGGAAAATTAACTTGGAGTGCTGTAAGGATAGAGGAGGGGTGTATATTGAAGGTGATAAAAACTAAATATGTATAAATTTAAAATAAAATATTTTACTGCAATAGTCTCATTATTTAATAGCCACACCTTGTATATTTTATTGTCACCTCTTCCTCTGGATATTTTCAGGTTGAAACCTCCACTATTTTCAAGGTGACATTTGAGGAAACAATGTCCTGTTCACAATGAGAACAAATGGCTTATCTCATTTCATGAAAAATGTAGATAATATATGGTCTATTGTCTAAAACATTCATGAATAATTTGGATCGTATTAGCCTTTGCTTATTTTCCCAGTAGGATTTTCACTTCCTTTGTTACTAGGTGGAAACCATTTTTCCATCTGATGAAGGTTTTTGATATGTCACAGGTTCACTCAATGTGACCTCTAGTGCTATGTGTATTATACACACACACACATACATATATAGTCTTCCCCCTTCGCCTCCTCTAAATTCTTCCCTCCTTAGTCTCCTTTTTCCTTTTTCTTAACTCTCTCTCAGTAAAAACATTTAACCATTTTTCTGCCATGGCCGCTTCTAGGTCTCATCTTTTCTATTTCTTTTTTTTCCTTTCTTTCATTATTTATCATTTTTTTTTTCATGATAATTAAGAACACCACCAAGGAGTGGTCCACATCGAACCGGGAGAACAGAAGAGAAGATGTCGTACTAACCAGACTTAGAATAGGTCACACCAAACTTACCCACGTGCATCTAATCACTAAAGATCGACCGCCAATATGCCCTAAATGTAGCTCTTAAATGAGCGTTCAACATTTCATCGAGGAATGCCCATATTACATCAATCTATTTACATGCAAAAACCTCCCAAGACAACTGTCGGAATCCCTGGCAAACCATGAATCCATTGTAGGCAAACTTATGTGCATTTTAAGAGAAACAGGCATATATGAAAAAATTTACTTAACCCAACAGTCAGGGCGTAATAACCATGATGTTGATCGCCCTATAACCTGATCCTAATCCTAATCCTATTTCATAAAAAGTGAAAATAAAAAATTGCAAAAATTCCTTACATAGCAATGAGCAATGAAATAATCATGAAAAATAAGATTATATCAAATTTTCCATCGCAATAGTTCTTAAAAACCAATAGTTATTTCACCCACTGAGACTCGATAATCCCAAATAGGTAGGTTTTTATTTAGCTGAAATAAATATATTTAAGACATTCATTCGGCTGTATAAATAATCCAATAACAATAGCTAATAATTCTTCAATATTCTACAATGATGACGTGAATAAAGTTCATTTTTGTTTAATTACAAATCAACATTGATTAATAGCAAGACATTGATTAATAGTTTCGACTTTTTATTTTTTTTACTCTGCGAAACCCACATGACATTAGTTGATCCCCCGGGTCTATAGCGATGTGGGAGTAATACTCAAAATCCATGCATTATCTGTTGGTAGAAAGTTATTAACAACTTTGATAGCAATCAACGAACGAGAATTAACAAGATGTTTTTTTGCTGGGGTTCGGTCAAGGTAGATCCAAAAACATACAAATTTTAAAAAATTTGTATCTTTTTCGATCTATTTTGACCGAACTCCAACAAAAAACATCTTATATTTAATATCTACGGTCAAAAAATCTCTCCATTTGAGAATTAACAAGGCTTTAGAATCAGTTACGTTTATAAAAATAATTCTTTTAATCC
>KZ807595.1:372485-417237 GCA_000696205.2 Oncopeltus fasciatus | reverse complement strand
GTATTCGACCACGAGAATGGACTATATATATATATATAAAATAATGAAATACTCTCAGCTGTGATATATAGTAATCAAGAACCAGTGGGGTAGAGAGTGCAGTGCGCAAACAGAATCACAAGTAGTAAAATTTTTGGGGATCTCTCGCCTTGCCCTTCGTCAGTGAGGAGTGAAGAGAGTCTCTCTTTCAATTTTACTCCTTGTGTTTTTTTCTTTTTGTGTGTGCACTGCACTCTCTATCCCATCTGTTTTATATATCTGTTTTATATATATATATATAAAGTTTAAAATTCATAAATTAACTATTTTTATTATACAGTATTTGATGAAATTAAATTTAGCTTATTACCTTTAGTGATTTTCAGTCAAAGCTCACTTTAGATTAAAATAAATAGTTAGTGTGGCTATCATTATTGTTTCTGTGAAAATCAACTTCATTTAATAAAAACCATACAGAAATCCGTACTTTCTTTATTTTCCATAGAACATTGAAAGCATTAAAGACTGTTTTGTTACTGGAAAATGGAGTGAAGCCGAAGATGCTGAAGAATTACTTAAGCTTGATGACTTGACAGAATCTGAGGAGGAGCTCTATGGTGATTTTGAAGACTTTGAAACTGGTGAAAAATTTGTTTCCAAGTCTACAACAAAGCTTTCTGGAAAAGGTAAAGTAATTATAAGCATAAAACATATTAATTTATTCCCAATTGCGGAAGGTACTTCATCATGTAATTTTGGGAATTTTGTTCCAGCAGCTTCCTTCATGAAGTGTCTTTATTTTATATAAGATTGATTAAACTCTCGGATTTCAATTTGGTTTAAAATTTAGTGTTTTATAAGTTAGTGATTATTATGATTAAATGATAATTCTGTTTTTATTTATTTAATTTATTTTTCTTTATTTTCAATTGCACCAATTAGGACCAGTGAGTGAATCACCCATATCCTGAACACCCATGGTACTAGGCATTTATTTCTCAATAAAAAATTGCCCAGAGAGTTACTGTAAAATACTGCCCAAAATAGAAGTCTTGAACTCATCTAATCGACTGAGTCTGTGCCCCTGAATAACCTGCATAGAACTCACATTTAGTGCTAGATGCTTTAATGTCTATAATTTTGGTCATGATTTGATTATATTGAACTAGATTTTATCATTAGATTTCAACCAAAAATTAATCCATTAACTATTTGCAAAAGGCAGTCCAAGTATCAAATTAAGTTTGTTAAAGCTGGGAGCCCAACCATATTTCGAATTTGATACAATTATATTTTAAGCTCATTGTGTTCTAAACTTTTTTCCTGAATGCTAAAAATAATGAAGTTATTAAAATTTTAAATTTTAGTCCTCTTAACCCCCCTTCTACTCGATCGATTTCAACCATTAATGCTCTCAACCAATAGTTAGCAAAGGAAAGTTTAAATATAAATTTATGACTCTCATTTTTGTTGTCTTGTCAATATGATCAATAAAAATATTTATCAAATTTTCAAAATTCTGTTGTGTGAATAACCTCAATAAAATCATTCCTTTGGAATTTACTAATAACCAACACTCATATGGAATTGATATATTATAAATTCCTCCATTTATTAAATGTGGACCAACATGTTTTTTGATCCAGATTCTCATCTTTGTCAGTACAATGCCAGTGCATCATTACTCAAAAAAATACTCAATGAGTGGATTTAAATTAACCAAAACTCATTGTTTTTTCCATATTTTTAGTATCTACATTATTTACTCTTCTAGAACATCTATTTTCTTAAGCATACACCAATAATGTATGCCACTTCTTGTTCATACGACTTTGGCTAAACATTTCAACCACAGTAACGAGATTTAAATTAAATGTCAAGTATTGAAAGTTGCTATTGTAGCTAAACTGTTTAATTAAATTAAAATTATAATAAATATTAATTATTTTACTTAATTCTAGAATAAAATTAATTTAATATAATAATCTTGTTCATAAATGTTATTTCTCAATTCAGAGATTCAGTTTATAGATGAGTTCATTTTATCCCCTTGATTAAGACTTACAACCTTATATTTTAGAGGCAGAATCACCTGAGAAATCAAAAGAAGAACTTCTAGAAAAGAAAAGGAAATTGAAAGAAAAATTTAATGAAGATTATGACAAGAAAGGAGATAATGAAGATGAATCTTATTTTGATGAATTAAAAAATGAAGCTAAAGAACAATCAGAGGTGAGAAAATATAGTTATTTTTTTTTTAATGAAATTTAATTAATTAATTCATGGACTCATTCTTATTTTTACAGCTAATTAGCTTTGAGGATCAAATTCAATGATATCATAATCATAGCTGATTAGCACATATATTGAGGTAATTTGATGCTGAAGGAGTGCGTTGGATTATCAAAAGCATATATGTGTGTTTACATCAATATATGATTCTGTTTTTGAACATATAATTTTCTTATGTTGTTATTAACTTAACAAATACAAATTTTTCAGTTGAATCGACAACTATTTGAAGGTATGGACGACTCTCTCAGAGTAGAAATAGAGGGCTATAGAGCTGGTATGTATGTTCGAATTGAAATAGAAAAAATGCCTTGTGAATTCATCAGTAATTTTGACCCAAGCTACCCAATAATTTTGGGAAGTGTTCAACCAGGTGAACAAAATATTGGCTTTGTAAAGGTAATTTTTTTATCATTATTTAATAAGATGGCACTTAACAATTTCTTGTTTTTCTGTCAAGAGCTTGACAAGAAAGACTTCCAAAAGAACCCTATTATTAAGAACAATTAATTAAATAAAATTGTTAACTTCANTTATTTTTATTTTAGCCTTTCATTTTAATAAATAAATTATCAAATAAAGTAATTGAGAAACATTCCCATAAGAAATCTGACTATTCAGATTTTCATATTTTGTGGTATTATAATCTAATTTATTTTTTATTTTACAATTATAGGTTTATCTTATTTGAGTAAATTTTTGAAGAAATGACTTACTTAGTTTTAGGTCATTCTAAAATTTATTATACAAAATAAGAATCATTTTCACTAAAATCTGAGGCTATTTTTATATTGTAAGATATTTTCAAGGCTGTAGATTTTGTTAACTAGCAGAAAATATTTTTTTTTTTTTAATGTATTCTTTTTTTAATCAACTTTGACTGAATCTCTACAAATTCTCTATTAATCATACACCCCTTTTTCTGTTTTTATGGCTTATCATTGTTAGATCTATCTATTTTGATTTTGATAATATATCTTCAAATAAATTTATAAGCTTTTCCACATTGTTTTGCTATCAAGCTATTATTGTGGTAGTAAAAAATTGTAGATCTGCTGCTAGTGTTGATGTAACTGAGTTTGTTTGCTAAAATACCTTGGAATTAGACATCTAATTAACTTTTTAAGGCCGAATCACTCAGACTATGAAGACTATCACATTATAATTTTCTAATGAATCAATAAAGTATACTCTCTCCTGAATAGCTTTATAATTTAAAATGAAATTAATGGCAACAATATTGTCATAAATCAAGTCAGGCTTCAGCCTCTCTTAGTGACACTTGAGGAATTAAAAATTTTTATATCTCAACAAAGCCGGGTTTTAGCCTATCCCAGTTTTCAGAAGTTGAAAAACAGCTATTACCTCTAGCATAAGCTAATGCCAGTAGCATAACTGGCAGTTGGAAAAACCTCTACTAAATAATTATACTAGATAATTAATTTGAAAAATGGTCCCAGTAGATACTATAATTGTGTGAGGATGTCTATTTGTTTGATACAAGACAGCATAAGCTCTCCCTATTTCAAAATTTATACTCTGGCTTCAGTATTAGCAATGATGTCAGGCATCTGTACTGCATGCTCTGACTAAGAGTAATGTATTTACTTATTTAAAGGATTAAGCATTAATAAAGTGAATTCCAGTGCATTTTTATTGCAATAAAAATAACAGTTAGCCTTATAAAACATTTTTACATGTCTATATCCTTGATATTTATTGCATCTTGGCACAGGTAACCAATCTCAGTTATTGCTTGTGTCCCAGTTTAAAGAGGAATACACTGCCAAAATGTCTTTACTAATAGTGAAACTTATATTGTTTTAAGGTTTGTTTAGAATTTTCAAGATTTTAGGCATTGATACTCAGATAAAACTTGCAGTATCCTAAGACTCCATATAACTTGGAAAATCGCAGACAGTCATTCTTAGTTACTAGTATGCTTCTGTTTTTAAATTAGCTTTTGTACTGAAGCAGAATTTAGAGCTTTATAAAATAAAATAAAAGTAGAAACTTTATCTTGTACTCAACTTTATATTTATTCATTATGAAACAGTTTTTTGTATTTTTTTTTCTATGAATAAACTGTAAGCTTGTTTATTTAATTGGTATATTTTCTATATTTTTTTCCAGATTCGAGTAAAAAAACATAGATGGTATAATAAAATTCTTAAAACTAGGGATCCCCTCATAATATCTGTGGGTTGGAGAAGATTTCAAACAGTGTGTGTTTACTCAAAACTTGAGGATAATATGAAGCACAGGTAATCTCTCTCTTTCTACCTCTCCCTCTCTCTCCTTCCCCCCCCCCTCCCCACCCATCTCCCCCTCTAGATTAGGATTATAGAATAGGGGAGTGGTCGTTGAGTAACCAGCTGTTCCTTAAACCAAGAAAGTCCCAGCTGCTATTAGTTGGTACTGCTAAGATACTAGCTAAATGTGATTTGGACCTCAAACTTGGACTGATCATGAGCAGAAGTAAAAAAATGAGAGTTCTGGTGATGTTCAACAGCTCGCTGACTTGGAAAGGTCTAGATCTCTCTGCATTCATTGATGAGAATAGGATGAACACATTTCTCAGAAATTTTTGGGGCTGGGATGGTTTACATCACAAGATTACCGGAGGTTGAACCTATTATGTTTATCAAAAAAGTCTAGACACCAGATTGCCTAGAGACCTCTATAACATTCACATGGATTAGGGGTGAAAAGCATGCCGGATTACTCCAGTTACCTACCTGCAGAACTGATATATTCAGAAATGCATTCCACATTGCAGCATCCAAAGAATTAAATTCATTGCCACTTGGCGTTAAAGGGTCATCATTCTTTCAAAAGGCCTGCTTAAAACATTTTCTGACAACCGACTAAACAATGCTAATTGGAAAGAGATTAAAATTTTATATATTTTCTATTGAGTAGAATTTATGTATTTTAATGCATGTGCATTTTCTTTTTAATTTTGAAATGGGTTAGGAATAAATAAGTGTACTTTGAGATGTAACTTCAAACTGTCGGGAAGAAATGTTGTACATTCTATTACAATAAAGATATTTAATCTAATCTAGCCTAACCTAACCAAACCAAACCTAACCTAACTTAATTGTTAAAAAAAAAGTTCTCTCTCTCCCCCCACCCACCCCATCTCACTCCTTCTCTCTCACACACTCTCTCCCCCTCACACACCCTCTCTCTCACCCCCTCCTTCTCACACACTCTCTCTCTCTTCCTCCTCCTCCTCACTCCCTCATCTTCCTTCTCTCTCCCTCTCATAAAGTGTAAATTATAAGTAGCCTGATATTGTCAGGAAGAAAGGATGTGCATCCTATGACAATAAAGAACTAATATAATCTAATCTCTCTCCCTCCTCCCCCTCCCTCCCACTCCTTCTCTCTTTCTTTTGGTGGCTTATGAACCTAGCCTCAATCTCCAATCCACATCTCTAATGCATCTCTAAGTTCTTTCATTCTTTTTTTATTTCTCATCTATTGTTTTTCAGGATGTTGAAATATACTCCAAAACATATTTCTTGTATGTGTCACTTCTGGGGACCACTGACAAAGGCTGGAACTGGTGTCTTAGCCATGGTGAACTCAAATAATCCTGAAAAGGTAATTATTTCCTCTATTATAATGAATAAATGTAATAAACTTGCTTTGAGAGTATCTTGATCTTCTGATGCATCTTGATTTAGACCATGAGTGCTGAATGTTCAATACTGAAATTTCTTATAGTATAGATTATAGCATAAATATAATTCATCTAAGAATAAATGCTTTTGTTAATATAAATATTTTATTTATTATATTTAATTTTTATTTAACAATATTATATTGTTCATTGTATATTTCTTAATTTTATTTTATATCCATTACCCCCACACCTTATTAATACTACTATGTTAAATGTTTTTGTTATAATTTCTATTGCTTAATCAATAGTTGCTTCAAAGTAATGATAACCCAATGTGTTTAAGAATATGCATAAATTGTATAATAAATGAATTAAATTATGTGAACTGGAAAATGTCCTAAAAGTTCTCAGTAGCTTATGAATATTATGAGAAGGGATTGTTAGCGGATTCGGTCTTGTATTTTGAAGAAATAAAAAAAAAAAAAGTTTGTAAACCAAAAATGTTTTTATTATTGCCAACATTTTGACCTAAATTTCAGGGCTTAGTAACAAAAGAAATATACTAAGGAATAAATAAAATAATATAAGAAAAAGGAACATATATGTTGTAAACAATATGAAAATGTGCATACCATTGGGGGTAATGGAGAGAGAGGGTCTCCTGCTCTAGGATAACTAATGACAGAAATATTTTATGAAAAAGTTTTAGAAAAAGAACTGGAGGGAGGGATAGTCCGTAAAAGGAAAATTCTGATGTGTTGGTGTTTTATAAAGGTAAAGTTGGCTTTATATTGTGAGCTAGTGGTTTGTAGCTTGTGAGGGATTAAGTGATCTGAGGTTACTGGAAATGTTAATGCGAGAAAGTTAAAGGTCCGGTGGTGAAATGCTGTGAAGTGGTATCATGGTAATTTTTGTTTTAGGATGTGTTTTTCAAGGTTCGGTTCAATCACTAATTCAATTTTGTTTTTGTGAGGGTAAGAGTGCTTTTAAGAGTAATGGTGGTTTTATTATTTTTAATATCAAATTAATTATTGTTAATTCTTTTTTAAATGGGATTTTTTGTTTGTCTTATATATGCCAGTTTTAACTGGCACAAGGGATTTTATAAATGACATTACATCTGTCTCTGTGGAGAATGGGTTCTTTTAATTTTACTTATGCATTTTTTGGTTTATTAGTAGCAAAGTTTTTATTGGGATTCAGTCTTGACTGAACCCCAACAAAAATTTTTTACTAATAATCTCTACGGTCAAAAACTCTCCATTTAAATTTTGGGTTTATTGTTTTTGGAAAAGCCTGTGTGTAGTTTGGGTAAGGTTTTAACTACAGCTTTGCTATTTTTTTTGGATTGAGTGGGAATATAGGCTAGGAAATGGAACATGGAAATGTCTTGAGACATGGTCTTTTTACAAGATCTTGGGAGATTCAAAATCTTTTTTAAATTCTATGCTAATTCTATGTTCTACATAAAGTTTTCTTTTTTTTTTTAAGGCAATTTTTTTTCTTTATTGTCAATGCTCATCAAGCACTGCTTATTCACAATTGACAATTGAATTAAGTTTAAAAAATGTAAACGACATCTGTTCTTAAATCTAGTTATCCCATCTTTTTTCTAGAGTAAAAAGAATAAAATTGTTTTAATAGTAAGTCTTATGGCTCAGATTAATAATATATTATTTTCTCTCTGTTTCCAAATATTTAATATAGTAAAATATAATTGTGTAATATATATTGTAATACTAAAAATACTTCTGTGTGAGTTTTATAAAAATCTTATTAGTTTCTTTAGTTCTTAAATTATTATATTCTATTATTTTTAGGTTGAGCCAGAGTTTAGAATAGCTGCTACAGGAGTTGTTATTGATACCAACCAAACAACTGTTGTAATGAAAAAGTTGAAACTAAAAGGAGTTCCAATTAAAATATTTAAGAAAACTGCATTCATTAACGAAATGTTCACATCTGCATTAGAAGTGGCAAAATTTGAAGGAGCTAAAATTAAGACTGTTTCTGGTATCAGAGGTCAGATTAAAAAACCTATCAACAAACCAGAAGGGGCTTTCAGAGCAACTTTTGAAGATAAAATTCAAATGAGTGGTAAGTATCAACAATATATGGTATTATTATAGAGTATTGTTTAATTAATAATGACAACAAGTAAATTAAACTGAATTTAATTTATTAAGTAAAGATAAAGACTTTACATAGTATCTTATATTATCATAATTGTCATATATACAGTTCTACATGCAATTTGATTGATGATTTTAATGTCAATGGTCCTAGGTTTAATTATAGAAAATTGTAAATAATCTAAAGGGTAGCAACTAACAATGAATATAGAACTATCATACCTATATCATTCTATTATCCGTCTTCATTGGTTTCTGCAAACCATCTTCTGTTGGCGAGCGCTTTCGGACGTTGTCCATCCTCGTGGCCATGTGTTCACTGTCATTGTCTGTATTCAACTGCGTTTGTATTCTGTGGGTTGGTCAGATAATAGTCGTTTAGCTGTAACGGTCGCTTTGTCAGCGATAAGGTCTGTCAAACACGAGTGTTATAAGGGTCAGTGTCCATTTTTCAGGTATTAGTTGAGGCAGGGATTAGTTGTAATCTCCTTTGTTCAGGTGTTCAAGGTGTTCCAAAAGTTCTTGATTTTTTGTAAATGTGTTTGTGTTTGATTGTGTCTGACTATGGATTATACTGTCTTATATCTTTTTGCTTTGTTGTCGGTTTGTGTGTCATCTGTTTGTTTTCGTTTGTGTGTTCGTTTTAGTAATGGTAGAGGTCTGAATATGGTGTCAGATTGTGTGTAAAGTTGTTCGTTAATAATGTTATTTTCTGTGGTCCTTGTTTTGTAAATTTCCATATTTTCTAGGATATCCATCTTTCGTCCCTTCTGTTGTTTATGTAGCAATGTCATGGTTGTTTGTATGTCGATGAGGTCGTGTCCGCTGTCGGACATTGTCCATCCTCGTGGCCGAATTCATGTGTTCACTGTCACTGTCTGTATTCAACTGCGTTTGTATTCTGTGGGTTGCTCAGATCTGTGTAAGGGAGCAAGGAGTGCAAGTAATGCGACCATTATAGCTAAACGACTCTTATACCTACGCATCTGACCAACCCACAGAATACAAATGCAGTTGAATACAGACAGTGACAGTGAACTCATGTATTCGACCACGAGAATGGACAATGTCCGAAAGCGCTCGCCAACAGAAGATGGTTTGCAGAAACCAATGAAGACGGATAATAGAAGGTATGATAGAAAATTGTTTTAAAGCTGGAATATATTAATTTAAATATATATTTTAATAGCCAGTATTCAAAATTAAATATCACACCTCATTTTGTGGCTCAAATCATCAAAAATATTACGAATAGTAAATGAGCCATTATTAATGTAAAGATAATATTAATTAGAGAAAAAGTCAAAGGCTGGTACGGTATCAAGGATTCCTTATATTTTTGCCTGGATAAAATTAAAAAACCTCTGTCAACTTGTCTTAAGCCATTGGCAGGCTGACGATAAACAGATTAGAGATCTACATCATGACAAAAATTGTAAACATAAATAAAAAGATAATTAAATTAAAAAGATAATAATGAAGGCTTTTATAATAATATTTTACAATCATAATTTTAAAATAAAAAAGTTTAAGCTACAGAGGAACTTGATCTGCCTTTTCTGATCACCAGCCAGGCATGCTTATCTTTTCACTATATTAGAAGTGCTAAAGTAATCCTAATGTGTTTGAAACCTCTCTAGAAATCTTATAGCTTCCTAGATGTGTGATGTAATTCGCCTCAACTGATGAAAGGTCTAATACTTTAATTTAATGAAGACCTCTGGTAATACCATATTTGGGATCTTTCAATAATAACGAATAATGTTTATAGTTTACAATAATTTTAAAGAAAAACTATCATTGTTGTTAGTTTTAATCATTGTTAATAATACTTCACAATAATTATTTTAAAGAGAAAAAAAAACCAATAATTTTTAATGATTTTTTACAGTAATAATACAATAATAGATGTAAAATACTATTTTAAATATCCTCAATTATTATTCAAAGTTCCCTGGTGTTGTACTACCAGTATGGATCTCAATTAAAGTGACTGTATTCAGTCTGCCTTCCGTCGCTTGTGACGAATTTATTTGTATATATCCAAAATTTGAATTTAAATATTATTCACTCTCCTTTAGAAGGAATTAAAATTTTAATGTAAACAAATTAAGTTAAAATGAGAAGTAATTAAGTTCAATATATTATAAACTACCACTAACCTGTATATAATTTACAATTATTGTATACTCAGTATTTTTGTACATAAGCACAAACTAACAAATCATATACTTAGTTAATTTTTAAGTTTAATGAATTGTTTAGTTAATTTTTTAAGTTTAATAATTCATGTGAGTGTCATTTCAATGGAAATATAATTTCTTCTTAACCAGAAAACTTATGTAATTATATGGATTTAGGCACTTGGTCATTGGCATTTTGGTCAGCATATCTTAGAATTAAGATTGTTTGTCACATTTCAGTAATTTAAAAATGAAGAGTTAAAGAAATAAAAACTATGACTGACCAAAACAATTTTAATTATTTTACATGTCTACAATTTTTGCTTGTAATTATAAAACTTAATCTTATTTTGTAGATATTGTATTTTGCCGGACTTGGTGCAAATATGAAGTGCCACAATTTTATGCTAGTATGACATCCCTCCTTTTGCCTCTGAATGAAAAGAATGCTTGGCGGGGAATGAAAACCGTAGGCCAACTGAAGCGAGAACGAAGTATTCGTAACAAAGCTCAAGAAGACAGTCTTTATACTGTGAGTAATACTTCAATTTTATTGAATTTGTGCAAATCATGAATGTAAAATGATATTTTAATTTTATGAGCTCATTAACTTTTTAGCTAACTAAGTCAAGACAGCTAATGAGCTGGCATACTTTTTACTAAAATATAGTTGTATTTATTTATTAAACTTTATTAATTTTTATTTTGGGGGGGTTTTATTTAGAAAATTGAAAGGCAGAAAAAACGATCCCGTCCCCTTGTCATACCTAGAGCATTGGAAAAAGATTTGCCTTATAAGTTTAAGACTAAATTACAACAGCCTAAAGGGTCTAATAAGGAGGCTATGCCATTCATGGGCCAATTGAAAAAGGTAGTCATACGAGATCAATATGAATCAAAGGTATGTATTGTTTAATTTTCTCTTTAATATATTATAATTATTTTTAATCTCATTTAAAGACAGTGTTTTAATTCTCTTTAACATAAGCTCTACACACTGTGTGATATTAATGTTGTAATCTGAACAGTCATGAAATGAATTGGTAAGGTCTATCTTCAGTAAAAACCTCATTGATGGCACTACTAACATCAGAGTAAACCTAATACTATTTATAAAAATAAATTTTTCTACTTCTCTTTTATCTAGACTATTTTAACTTTTGTAAACTTAATTATGAGATTGGATTTTAAATTACTCTAAATTAAAAAAATGAATGCTGACCTAGAAGTGCAGATATAAATATCCGTATTCATTCATTTGACATTTATCATCTTATTCTTAAAATGAAAGAAAATGTTAACTTTGCTACCATTTGTTACGTAAATTGAAATTATTCAAGGAAAATCCTAATTTGTTTGATATATTAATTAATACATTGACTTTCTTTTTACTTGCATTACAGCAATGTGGCTACAAATTCAAATAATTATTAAAATAAAAAAATATTAGATCTTAAAAGATAATGTAATTATAAAAATACGATGAAAAATAATTAAACACCTTTGTTGAATTGAACACCTAATTGAAATTACTTTCAAAAATTAGTTTAACAATATGACTTTATACAAAGGGACTTTCCCTTTTCTTTTTCAATTAAAAATAAAATAATTATTTATCTATTATTGGGAAATATATATTGGTTTAAACAAAATTATTAATGCCATTTTTCAAATAAAGTTGAAAAACCAATTAATACTCTTTTCTTATCAAGTAATGGTAATGAAATTAAAAATGAGCTGCAATTGCACTCCAAATGTCAAAAGTCTCAAATTAAAAAGAAATATAATGAATAATTTAAAGATAATGGATCAATATTTAGTAAAGATATATATCTACATTATATTGATAATTATGATAATATAAATATAATTAAACCAATATTAGTGAATACACTGGTTAGAATAGTTTGCTTAATTATTTTATAAACCTCAAAAACTTTAAACTTAATTATATCTCTAAAGATTTTTTAACATTATACTAATCTCAGATTCATAAGTAGTTGATTTAAATTCTTAGATTCTTAGATTAGTATAATGTTGGAAAATCTTTAGGGATATAATTGAGTTTAAAACTGTTGAGATTTATAAAATAATTAAACGAACTATTCAATCTAGAATGTTCACTAATATTCTATCTAGTCTATTCACTAATATTGGTTTTTTCTAGCAGTAAAGATAAAAGAGATCTACATCATGACAAAAATTGTAAACATAAATAAAAAGATAATTAAATTAAAAAGATAATAATGAAGGCTTTTATAATAATATTTTACAATCATAATTTTAAAATAAAAAAGTTTAAGCTACAGAGGAACTTGATCTGCCTTTTCTGATCACCAGCCAGGCATGCTTATCTTTTCACTANTTGCTCTATCAAAATATGATGTCACCCATTATAAAATTAAAAACTAATTTTTTTGTAATCACAGCCACATGAAATGATCTGTGTGCTTATGCTTTTATCTATGTGATCTGATTAAAGTTTGTATGAGTATACTTTTTCTTGGTTTTAGACTTGATAATGAGTAAAAAGCCTGAAACTTAGTAAAAAATTATGTAAAATTTTAGAAAATGGTTAAGACAGGACTGCTTATTATTTCTAAATAAATTGTTTTATGGATTGCATAATAAAAAATAATATATTATCTTAAAAATTTCTGGTTCCAAAAATATCATTTTATTTTATCCTTATGCTTTTTATTTATTTAGGTTTCCTCTCTTCTTGACAAGATAAAGATCAACTATGATTCAAAGAAAGAAAAAATGAAACAGGAGATGTTGGCACGAATATCTCGATTAAAGAAAGAAAAACGTGCCGAAAAGCTTCGACAAATGAAAAAACAAAAGGAATTAAAAAAAAATATTTATCGAACTTTAGGAAAAATGGAAGCAGATAAAGAAAAAAGCCATAAGACTAATAAAAAGCATAGATGAATGTAAATAATGTAATGTTTAGTATAGAAATAAAATATCTGTACTGTAGTCTAGGTATAAATTGTTCTATATCTAGGTCAAGATATTGTAAATATCAATTTTATTTTTAAGCATGTATATATTTTAATTTTCATGCCTTGTAAAAGATTAAAAAATACTATTTCATTTTATTCAATTTTTTTAATCATATTTTTAGCTGATAGTTCACTTTGATTGATCTGCTGAAAATTACAAAAAAAAAAAAAAAAAAAAAATTTAAAGTGTTTTAAGGATTTAAAGGGAGACCAAAATTTATGATCATAATATCTTCTTTGTTACTGAAGTTGCTAAAATGTTTCACATGATAGTGGATATAAGTAATTTTCTAAAATCAGTTTTACTACATTCTTAAGAAAAAAGCTTACTGAGGAAGATAATTATGAATATATCTACGATGGTTGAGTACTTCCCTCTCTCTACCTTCCTGGCCAATATTGAGCCAGATTTAGTGGTCTATCCTTTCACAATCATTGCTTTCTTAAACTTTTAAGATATACTTGGTTATTTACTCTTACAGATGAGAGAAAATAATGATTATATATATATATATAAATATAATAAAATGGAAAGAGCCGTGATTGGAAATACACAATCATTAGTGTGAGATCTTATTCCTCCCCAATGAAAATGAGAAATCTACATTGTTCCTGCAGGTTCTAAGTAATGGCCATTTATCAGTACTTTCCCTTATCATAATACTCAGAATTACACGTCAAAATATCTCTACAACAAAAGCATCTATCTACTTCAAAAATCAAATGAAGGAATGAAATGTAGTTCTTGTTGGTTGCAGGTGTCTATAATTTTATCTTCATAATAACATGGGAAGAGTCGCTGTATTATTTTCATTAAACATATCAGATAGTTTTGCTTGAAGAGAAAAAAGTTGGTTATGAAGGATATGTTGTCATAGTCACACTGACTTCCTTGGAGCTATTATCCTGGTGAGTCAGGCCTTTATCAATGGGCATTTGTCGGTTGGTTCTGTTCTTAGAGGTATCTTACCAATTGTTAATCCACAGTTAGTGTTTTTATCTCCCAGATGATGGGTCTAATGGGAAGAAATATTCATGATTTTTCTTGGGATTCATATGTGCAACATATCTGGCCCAATTAAACCTAGTGAACTTTGGTATGACATTTGTCAAATTTAATCAATATTATTAGACCCTTTTTGGGCTTAAGGATATCTAGTTTCGCTTTTCAGTATGTAGTGCCCAGTTTTACAACATAAAAATTATCTACCCATTAAAATTCATCACAGGCAGACTAAAAATTATATTTACGAATTCAGAGGTCATTCAAATACTAAGATCCTTCGGTAAATGATTGTTTCATTCCCCTAAATTGTATTATTAGAGCACTAAGGAGAACAGGTTCTACATTCTGTTTGATATGAGGTAGTATGTGAGATAGAGTTTTTAAATGGTTGTCAATAGTAAAAGAGAGCGTCGATAATTTTTAATGGAGATTTTTCTTAAGCATTTTTTTTTGAGGATGTGTATACATCTTAGGCTGACGAATGGCTTTGTATATCCAAACTAGTTGCTAACTTTTTACATTAACTGTCCTTGTTATTCACAAACAATGCTATATGCAATAATAACTATTTAATTTGAACAGAAATTTTCTGAGAAATGTTTTGACTATATTATCTTTAATGTTGAAACATTTGTTAAAAATTTAATGATGCAGTATGTGTACTAAATATAATATATACCCAATGAAACATCTATTTTTACCAACTTTACTGTTTACTTTTCAAAACTCAGGCATGAAGAAGCTGAGTAGTTAAGATTACTCATGTTTTATTGAATGTGGATATAAATGAGAATAAATAACAAATTTGATCTTACTAGCCAGAAAACTGTCATTGAACATCTTATCTCCACTGCTAAATTTTTCAAACCAACATGCACATTTGGCTGGTCAAGGACACCTTCCCCTTCATATTGAATAATTCTACACCTTAATTCAGAGGCTGTGATTTTTTTTTTTTTTTTTTTTTTTTTTTTTTTAAGTATTAAGCTGTATCCTTCCATAAGTTAGGCACTTAACCTTTGAGAATCTTGAAGCAGACCTCGATTGCCTCGGCTGAAGCCCTATTTTTTCTCTCTTTTTACTGATCAAAATGTTGAAATCTTATCCAATTATTTTTTTCCTATTCTTAATATCCATGCTCCTTTGAAAACCAGTTGATTTTGCACTCCCCTGCACCCTGGTTGAGCTATGAGGAGTGAGATCTCAGAAGAAGATGGGAGACTAGCTAGACGTACTGGTCACCCTGAGGATTAAGCAGTTTATAGGCGTCTCCAGAACAGTGATCAAGCCTCTCTTTGAAAGACTCGCTTGCTTTAATTCTAAGTGACGTTTTATTCTGTTCCCGATCCTAAGTCCAAGTGGAACATCCCCAGAAGCCTTTCCTTATGCAAACCATATTCCTCATTCCCCTGAGTCTCCTGATGATTTCAACTCTCATTTTACTTCCTCCTCGTCTCATAATTCTCCTTATACTATGTCCTTACAGAGTTGCCCTGATTTTAACCAAAACAATTTACTTTTCTCTAACATTATTCCTGTGCTCTCCTAGCAGCTGAAAAATAAATAAATTCAGTTGGCTGTGATCACATCCTTATAAAGCTCCTCAAGGCTAACTTTCCCAGTATCTTTCCTATCCTCCTAATTAGAATTGTCTTCCCTAAATTCTGGAAACATGCAATAGTTAAACCTTCAAAAAATATATCTAATCCATCTTCCTTCAATGATTTCCAGTCAATATTTATTCTCCCTATCCTTGCAAAAAAAAAAAAAAAAAAAAAAAAAAAAGATACACAGGAACATTTGTTCTCTTCCTGTAAAATTCAAAGCTCCTTGATTCCTTCCAATCTGGTTTTCGCCATGGTTTCTCTACACAGACTGCTCTATTGAAAAATAACCTCTGACATCCAAACTGCAATTGATCCAAGAAAAATTATGATCCTTGATTTCACAGAAGCTTATAATGATTTATCAATCTCGTCTACTTCCTAAACTTAAATACCTTTCTTTCTCCAATAATACCCTTTTTTGGTTTCATTCATCCCTGCCAGGCCGACCACAATAAGTTTCTATCCCTGAAGAAATTTAACCACTGCACCCTACCCATCTTTCCTTTAAAATTTCTGCTACATCTCTTTCAACTTCTCATGAATAATGTGCTGGGTGCCCATCTTGTTGCAGCCTCATAATTATTAGTTTAAGAAATACTGGCTGAAAATTCATTCCAAATTCTAAATCCAAAAAACTATCACAGCTACACCTGTTAGGTACATTTTAAAAATTAGGACCTATGACAGAGTCGCATAGAATGCCAAACCACAAATTCACTGACCAGCAATGGTGGTGGTCCAGTTGATAGGCATGCTGGTTTGTTCTTGACCAACAATGGTCAAACTAATTAACACCAACACTATTCTCTCAGACTCCTTAAGGATTTAGGTAGATCCCTTAGTGATGGAATGAAATAATATGTAATATTGTTTGAAATACTGCTATAAGATTTTACAATTTTTATTTTAAATTTAAGGTAATATGTGAAGTACTGTAAAGTTAGTTTTCATTTGAAAAATCTCATAGAAAGATATAATTTTTATTATATAAAAATTAGTCTCTTTTTAAAGACATGTAGAACAAACAAATTCAAAGGCATTTTTAAATGAAAGAACAGGAAAAAATAAGAATAAAGCATTAGATCCCTAAGATTCCAACTCATCTATTATGATTTTAATGAGAATAAATTCTTTGATCCTTTAATTTCAAAGACGTTGAAATTTAATTTGCTGATTCTTTAAAAAAAAAAAAAAAAAATTAATGAAATCTGTAGATTTAACATTTGGGTGTGTAAGCAGCCCATGGTGAGTCAGAGTAAAAAAAAAAATGATGCTCCATAATAAACTAAAGATGAAGATCTACAGCATTTTCCTCTCACATTTTTTTATTAAATGAGTCATTTAGCCATGGATCGATTTCATGAAGATCTGGTTTATTTTGAACGCTTATTTATTTACTCAATACACACTCACTAAATTTCAATTAACAATGAATTTCAATTTCATAAGCAGAAGCGTTTTTAAACAAATTTTATATCCCCATCCCCTCTAGTCAGGAGCTGTAGCTGTCATCTTTCCTTGTGATCCAAGACATATTGTCCCTCTTTAAATTTTATAAATATTATTTATTTTGTGGTCTTTAATCCCACGTAAATTTAGATAATTTTTAGTGCAAGGGAACAGAATAAAAAATCTAACTGTCCCAGCCAGGACTCGAACCTGGATCCCCTGCTATCCGGGCCGGTGCATTTACCACTTATGCTACCGAGACAAGTCTGATAAGTTATTAAATTCCCCGCACTAGTGTCGAGAGTCCAACCTCCGAGGCCGACGAATATATCGCTTATGCTCGGAGGAGCTGACATTGTCAAGCTGTTTAAATGACTCTTCTTAATTCTCTTTAAATTTTATAAATATTATTTATTTTGTGGTCTTTAATCCCACGTAAATTTAGATAATTTTTAGTGCAAGGGAACAGAATAAAAAATCTAACTGTCCCAGCCAGGACTCGAACCTGGATCCCCTGCTATCCGGGCCGGTGCATTTACCACTTATGCTACCGAGACAAGTCTGATAAGTTATTAAATTCCCCGCACTAGTGTCGAGAGTTTTTAAACAAATTTTATATCCCCATCCCCTCTAGTCAGGAGCTGTAGCTGTCATCTTTCCTTGTGATCCAAGACATATTGTCCCTCTTTAAAGTGGCTGAGTGCTCTTAATGGTTAGTAAGCTGACTAACCAATCAATGTGAATGTGCCGTCCTTGGTCCCATATTAACTGAGAACTTTGTTAGCTGCTAAACCCTTCCTCAACAACTTGAGTGTGGATTGGGGTTTCTAGGGACCTCAACCCTCAGTCAGAATTTGAAGTTTTTACCTATACCTCAGTTGATGTGCCTGCATACTCACCAAGAATTCTATCTCGTATGCTTTCAACTTCCCCTAGTACATGTAATTTTAATTTGTAATCTTTTTTACTTATTTTTTGTACCTTTAAATATTGTAAAATAGGTTATAATTTTTAGACAACATTAAGTTAAATTAATATCCAAAAATGTACATTGGTATCTGCAATTTAACCGAGGAAATATTTAAGGTAAGATCACAAGATTTAAATATCCTTTCTATCGTCCACTAAGGCAGCATTTTCTCCACATAAGTATTTTTTTGGAATTATATGATTAGGAGATTTTATAAATATTATTTCAATCTAAATTCAAAACTTAATACTTAAGAAATAGAATGGAAATAAAAAAGATCCAACTCAAGATTAAGATTAAAAGTTCACCCGGTTGAAGAAAACTTTTAATCTTGAATTGAATAACTTTGCCCCAGTATATTACAAAAATATTAAATATATTATCCTTTTAATTAAATAATAATTAGTTAATTTGTTTTCATAATTACTCTGTGTCAGAAATGTCACATGGGTGACCCATCTGTCACAAAAATGTGACATTCAATCATGAAAAAGCCTGGATTTCAAGGCATTGAATATTTTTTTAATAAAGCTATTAATATTATTATTATGCTTCAGTTCATGAAAAACTAAATGCTAAAGAATTTGTTCTTCAGGATTTCCTAATTATGACTAATTACAAAGAAATCCTTCACTTGACGTAGTAAGAAAAACCTATGTAGAACACCTGGAAAACTGATCCCCAGGGAACAGATCATTTTCTGCAACTGGAATACATTTTAATTTATTTTATTTTTCTTAACTACTGATCATTCAAAACATAATTATGAATTGAAAAATTCCTTTAATAGGATGGAACTTAAGAATGGCTCCCAGCATATTAAAGAGTCATTCTTTGCCCCTCAAATCCCTTTAACTGTCATAAATGTGGGATCCTGATGACACTACGCCCCCTCTTGCCTTCAAGATAGCCCTGAAGATGGGGTACAATGTAAGCCGAAATAATGGCAGATAATTAAAAAGTACACATTTTTTAAAATGTATTTTTTGGATCTACCACAAGATAGAATCCAAACCCCCCCCCCCCCCCCAAAATCTACTAATAATCTCTATGGTCAAAAACTCTACATTTGATAGAATGTATACAATTTGCATTGAGACTAGAAGATGGCTACAGTGTGGGAAAATTTAAATTCATTCATTCCCCTATTAATCAAGTGATTTCTGTTACTTCTGGTAAACTATTGCAGTATTCTTTCAGGTCCTGTTCAGAGTATAAAAAATAAATAGAACATCTCCAGTTAACATTTATTAACATATATTATTTATAAACAATATCAATTACAAGAATTCTACCAATTAATCACTTCTCATGCAGGGTTATTTTTTGGATTTTTTTTTTTTTTTTTTAACAAAGTAGTTCAGTATAATCTAAATCTAACTATTAAACCTGAATATTTTTGTATTTTTTTTTTTTTTAAATACATAAAAAAATAATTTTATGGAAAGACAAGACTATATTCACTTAAGTTCATTTTCTTTTTATACATGTAGTTTAAGATTAGAAAACACTTATCACAAGCCGGTCTCCATTCTTCTTAAAAATATTCAAATGCACTCAATGTGCATAACAGTTGAAATTTATTAGATTATCAGTCAAGAAAGGAGCACTTACCAGTGAGCTCATAAAGAGTTGAAACAATTGTTAAGAAAAATAAGTTAATTTTAATTAATTTTTTCATTACAAAATGAGATAGCTGAAATTAAGTAAATATCCCTTCACTTTTTCTTTGTCACCATGATTATTACTATTAGCAAACGGTATGAATTACAGATCTTATGTTCTTATTCATATGTTGTTTTTTAAAGCTGTTAAATAAGGCACTTCATTTATAAGGTGCAGTATGTAACAAACATGTTTCTGGCTGAAGTTAATTAACTGCAGACTTATTTTAATTAGTTTTTGAGGGAATTTAATTTACTAATCACCTTTAATTAAAAAAAAAAAATTTCCTCAGTACGATTAGACTTTCAAGATAATCAGAAATGCTGAAAATCTTATTCATAAAAGTTTCAGGTACCATGTTTGATTTTAGAGAATGAAGTAAGCTTTTCGATATAAAATATCAAAGGAAACAACCTATAAGGCAGTTATGTCACTTTAAAACAAAACAGATTGGAACACATTGGCACATTTCTATCAATTAGTCTGATGTAGAATTAAGTGGTAGAAGGAAATAACTGTTAACCAAGCAATGAAACAATTTATGGCAGACTGATTGATAACTTGTTAGCTTTGATGTAGATATTTCATTTAAAAATAATTTGACTGTTCAGGAAGAAAATAGTACGATAGTACTAATACTAGTTTATTACTCCATGAAAATGCTTAAATAGCATAAGGATAGGATTAACATTAACGGTTGAATCACACACAATCATACAGCCTTAAACCATAGAGGATTCTGTACACTTACCATTTTTAAGGAAATATTATTTAAGTGACTCAATAACTTTCGACAATATTTTATCTAATAATTAAAAAGAAGAAAAATACATTAAAGTTTCACATGCCTGGTTAGACATTCCCCCTGTAACAAATACTCAGCACCGGCATAGAAGGCACTATAAATAAAATTAAATATTTTTTCTATGTATAGTGATCAATAAGCTATTTGAACACAGTTAATAAAATTAACCAAATCAAAAATACACAACTCATTTGAGATAGCGTTAAAATGTCATAAGAAATAAGGGGAGAAATGGACATATTTATTAACATATATAAAAAATAAAATCGAAATAGCTTTTTTTATTTGTAAAAACGTATTCAATTTCCTAGGATGAAACCAAAAACCAATCCTGAGTATTATTCCTTTTAGTAACTTTGAGGTTCTTAATCTAATGATCAAATATCAAATAGACTTGGTAGCTTCAGATTATTTTCTGTAATTAAAAGCAATAAGGTCAAAGATGATTGAGTTTAAGATTGAAAAAAACCTGATAATTAATTGTTAGTACTGTACTATATAGCACATATTATTAGTTACCTCTTCCAATCATAATAATAAAAAATTAGCAGCTAACATTTACAAATTATGCATACTTTGCTTTAATCATTTTTTTTTTAATTCCTTAACAATTNTTATTATTACTATCACATATTAAAAACAAAAACATAAATATGATACTAGCTACTAAAAACTCAGTAAACTTTTTTTAACAATCAGTCTACATTTTTTAGCTGAGATCATAGATAAATTCTAATAATATTAATAAAAAGATAAACCGTAATTTGTTGTAAGAAAAAGGGGAGGGAAACAGAAAATCTTTTTAAAAAAAAGAAAACTTATATGTTTGGTTCAAGGGATAAATTCACCATTAATTAATTCTTTAGTTAGCTAATGGCTTTTTGAATAATACAGTGTCATTTAAAGAGTTGTGATAAAAATGAGTTAATTTGCCTCAATAAATTATAACAAATTCTTCTAAACTTAGAAAGAATCTGGAATGCACAAAACCAAAAAGAAATTTCTGGTTAAGGGGATATTCAAATTAAAGTAAGATTTTGTTGATATATGTTTCAAGTACAATAAGTGACATACTTTATTTTAATTATTGTACAGTAACAGGAATATAAATGCTGGATTTTGAATAATTGATTATTATAATTTTAGCATGAAAGTAATACAGATTACTTTATAGTGATTACTAATCTCATATTATAAGTCTTATTTTCATCATTGAGGTTTCCATTGTTTTTTCCATAAGAATAATAGAAATGAATTAAATACAACCGATTTAGAAATATTGTGAGCGCTGATAAGAAAGGAAAAATTTGAATATAGATGCTTCTTAACTCATTACATTAATCAAAACAGCCCATATATATATATATATATTCAGAGTCAGATCAAATCCTCAGAATAAATTGAAACTTTGAAAGCAAAATTATATTATGCCTTCACTGGAGAAGACTGAACATAGCAGCTTTGGTGTAACCTAGCCCAATTGATCCTCAATTAACAAATAAGTTCATGTCAAGAAAATTTTAATCCTAAAGGCTAGTTGGAGATTTGATTCCCATAAGAATAATACAAAAATATTTTTCTAAAGAGATTTAATGTGTGAAACTGGAATATGCAATGAGCTCATTCAAAAATTAGTCTGTTAGATAAATACCTAAATAATACTACCTAAAAAAAAACTATATTTTAAATTAAAAATAAAACTAGTTATTACAAACAAAAATATATTATTTAACAGCCAATGTAAAAAGCTCAAATTTCTTTCTAATGAAACCAAAGAGTTAAAGATTGCAACAAGCATAAATTAAAAATTATTCACAAAGTTTGTTGAAAAATGCAAAATTTCAATAAAAGTCTATCTGATATGCAGACCTGATTTATGATGATAAGCTCTGATGATGAAATCCTAGATCCTAAAACTTCCAGCTATGACATGAAAAGCATATTGTTTGTAGTGGGTTCTGAAGTCTAGTGATTATTTAGTATAAAAAGGATAGGTACAGTGAAATTATAATATATGAGTGTGTATGTGTGTGTGTTATATGCAGCTTACGGTGTGCTCTTATTATAAGTACATCTGTAATGAGACATGGGAAAGTTTAGTGTATGCACTCTTTACGTGTCTTACTTCTGAGAGTCAAAAGTCATGTGCACGTTCTTGTGAACGTTTGCTCCCAGACGTAACTGGACACACCCTCCACTCTTCCTCCACCTTCGCAACGTCAGACTCCCCTCACTCAACATGTCCTCCTTCTCGCAACCCAAAGGAGTCTTCTTGCGGTCTGGGCGCAGCCCAGCTCTGGATAACTGTAACCCAGGCGACCGCTAGCTTCCTCCTGTCGTTTGTGCCAGGCTTATCTGGAACGAGCAACCCCTAGTACAGAACTGCCATCTCATCTTACTCCGATAAAGTCGAACTCGAATTTTGAGGGGCGGGGGTATTCGATTTTTAATCATATCTACTTAAAATAAGCTTAAAATATCATAATAATATCATCATTTTATATTTGTCTGTGTGTATATATATATGTGCGTGTGTAGCGTTAAAAGTCAGACATATATCTATGTCTATATAACCGTCTATATATAGACCTTAATCGCTTTTATTTTATATACAAAAAAAAAAAAGAAGCATGAATTTGTTCCTCAATGGCTTGAGGATAATATAACAGAATTTTGGTGGGCCAAAATTTAAAAGCCTTATATCCTTGGCAAAATATTTTTAAAAACATTCATGTCTAATTTTTTGAAAAGAAAAATTGCTTTTGAATCTTAATTCTACTTAAAAATTTAACTAATATAGTTTAGAAGGCACTGCTATATTTGATAACCAAATGGAGTATCGGGTTATTTTTGTTTTTTAAATCCTAGGCTTACTCGTCATTCAGCAATATTAGGGGGTTGAGGGAGGTGTTTATCGACGACCAAGTAAAATTTACATAATCATAATTTTTTCGGTGTTTTTTTTTTTTGTGAATAAATGAGACAAGATGAATGAATAGAAAATATAAATAAATCGAACACAAGTGCAAAAATATTTTGCAAGTCTTATTCATTTGTACATCTCCCTTCTTCCTTAACCCTCCCCCCCTCGAGCTGTTTTTGGCATTTAAGATCAAATTAGTTAATCACTATTGAAATCATTAATGAAAGTTAACACATCTGCTTAGCTTACAGAGCTTCTGGTGAGTCGGCTGGTTAGCAATGGGTGTTTAGAATAGGATGGCAAATTATAGATTACCCCTACCTCCGTNTTACTATATATAAAATTTTTAGTGAATCATATTTCGTTTCAAATGATTTCAACTGAAGGAAATAGGCTTAAACATACCTTATGTTTTAAGATGTTTACTTTGAAATGGACATACTATTGAAATCTATTTTGAAAAAGACATTTCTGAAATCATCAAATTATAAGTGCCCACATATTCAGGCTAGGACAGATCATTCCCAAGAAGAGGTAAGTAGAACTTCTCTCTCTGTGCTGTTTGTAATGACTCAGAGGATTCTTGGAGAGCTCCTAGGAAAAACCTTGCCCTAATTAGGTACCATTTTCCTTGAATGGAGAAAACTCAGGCTGGCAAAACAGTCTAGTGACCACACTAGGTTAATGTAATGTATGTAGCTTCTCCAGTGTGTCATTGATCGCGAATAAAAACAGCCTTAACATGTGTTTCCTCTCGGGCTCTACGACCAGCAGGATTGGTTGGTTTAACATAGTAAAAGAGATTATTATGTTTTTAATACAATTTTCTTTATGCTATTCACCTATAATGAAATTCAGCTTTTGTAAAGTTTAGTTATTAACATGACATTATGATTGCTAGTCATCTCAACTTTTTACTTTAAATTTACTAACATAAATAGCTGGTAACCTTACAATAAAATTCAATTTTATATTTAACTTGGATTGCAAAATATATAACTTATATTAATCAAACGGTAACAAAATTTTAAATTTTACTTTAAAATGATAAATAATTTTGACCTAGTAAAAAATTCTAAGAATGTAATAGGTTTTTATACAATATGATTGTTCAATTCATACAAAGAAACTCATAAACACCAGAAAATTCAAGCTTAAATGGATGGATTGAAAAATTAGGGAAATCATATTTAATAATAATAATTTGAAATAATAACAAATAACAATACTAGGAAGCCCATACACTTGTTACTTTTGGTTTTGAATTGAAAATTAATCTTAATTTAAAACTGACCTAATTAAAAAAGAGAGTACTCTTGCTGGGCTTTGTTATTAAAGAAATAAATACAATTTGTGAAGCCAGATACAAGAGTATGTAAGGGAGCTATAAGGGACAAAAAATATAACAGACAAGAATAAACATAGAACAGTTAGTCTCTTTTTAGGATGTAGAAGTAGGGATCCCTAATATCAATTTATTGTAGGCGATTCTTGTACTGCATGAGAGTAAAGGGAGCATACAATCCTTGTAGTGTGAACATACAATTACCTATGGCTGTTTCAGGTTCGCTACTGTTTCCCTGTAACATGAGCTTCTTGAAATCATTTATCTTTCTTCAAATGTCCTATGACCAGCACATCAATATCATTAATATTTTTCGTCAAAAAGTCAGCCCCTAATCATTTAAACAACATTCCTCAGCTATCATGCAAAACTAAATTACCCTAGAAAAATTGGACTGGAAAAGCAGTTTCCTGGTCTCTGAGCGATCATGACAAATAAATACATAAAAGATTATATATAATATATAACCATTATTTTAACTCCTGTTTATTTTCTTTAACTAGTTTTGTGACTTCAATGATACCTCTTTAGAAACTTAGAATTAAATATTTTCTTTTTACAAACAAATAATATGACCATGTAATAACTTAAATTCTGGCTAGAAAAATTTCTAGATATAGCAATTAGCAGAATAAAGAGGAGTTAAAATGAAATAAGCAATTTTAATTTTTGGCCTTCTGTTCCCATATATTTAGAATATAACAATTGAAGGTCAGTTAAGAATAAATAATAAGTATGAATGACAAGATATTTTAATTCAGTTAGTTTTTGTTGATTTCATTTGGTTGCCTCATTTGTAAGTACTTGAAGTTGGCAATATTGTATTGGCAATATACAGGGCAGAGGAAGCTAACGTAGCCAGCCGCTCCATAATCATAATTTTGCTGTTCTGACAATTATCACAGGCTTATTCAAACGAGAAGTGACAGCAAGCATAAAGTTTCTTGGTTTTACTGGAGCATGTAAACTTTAATATGAACAAATAACAATTGACCAAAAATCACACAAATAGAATTTGAATTCACATTAGAATTTTCTCACATTTTTTTTTTTTTTAAATAGTTAATTATATGATAATGAAAATAAATAGTTTTTAATATCAAAATAAAAAAAATTTCTACAAAAGCACAGTAAGAATTAATAAATAGTAGAACTTAAAGTTCCTCTGGAAGCAAATTAAGAGTATATACATATAAACAGTAAGCTCAAATAAAATATTTTAAAAAATGTCTCTTATTCAGAACTAATCTTTTTAAAAAGAGTTGGTTCATTAGTCAGAACTCATAAATTAAAAAAAAAAAAAAATCTCGGACATTCCTTTTATAAATGATATATAGCTTGCTCACATAAGCTCTCATGGTCTTCAAAAATATTTATAAATACTTCTTCTGGGCTTGACCAAGTAGAAAAGTTGCTTTTTGCCAAGCTTTGGCACATCATATGATGGCTTCAGGGCTTGAATAGAATAGAGTAGTAGAATTCATTCTCATAGCTTATTCTACTTTCAGTCCTGAACTTCTTCAGTCCAAAGCTTGACAAAAAGGAACTTTTCTACGTGGTCAAACCCAGAAGAAGTATTTATAATTATAAAGCTTTTTTAGGTACAGTGATTTGATACTCTAATCAATTATAGACTCAAAAAATTATTTTGCTCATTTCAGTCTCACAGACTAGGGTATATTAGCTTGGTTTTTATTTGTGTCTTCTAATTAGAACAAAAATAATTAAAAAAATAAAATAAAATACTTAATTCATAAAGTTAATTNTCTTTTCACTACAATATAATGAAAAGACTTCTATAAAAATATTATTTTCTTTAATTTCTATTATAATAAAAATAAAATTTTGTAAATGGCATTATTAGTTTTTAAATATATTTGCCAAATTTGTCAAAGAGGGTGTAAATATTATGATTAGATGGGAGGGATACAAAGTAGTATTAAAGATATAAATTTTATGAATTTTAGGACATACTTCAAAGTGTTACTTGTGGGGGAAAAACAATTCAGAATAAGGGAGATAAATATGAAGTATATAGATCTATAAGTATGGCTTATCAAGTCAAAGTGCCTAAAAATAATAAACTGAAGACTCTCAAATGACATTCACAGAAATTAAAAAGCTTTTCTTCATAGAAGAGGACTTTTATAGGCCGTCACCACCTTAAGTCGACTGACTTATTGGGTGTAACCATACTTTTACTACTAACTCTAGCCGACACACAATCCCAGATCAATAGAGAAAAAAATCACATTTCAATATAACTAAGTACATAAACTTAAGTATTTTAATAACATTAGTCTAAATATCTGTAAATATTTAAAAAATAAAGCAAATTAAATGACTTAATTTTGTCATAAAAATAAGGATTCAAGTCAGTCTTACTTTAAACATTTTCATTAAATGAGCTGTTTTTATTTGACAGAAGAGGAGAATGTGAACCAGAATCTGATTCAGATTCAGGGTACACTTGTAAAAGTTTACTGTCATAAGCGTCCTCTGATCTAATTTCTTCATCATTTCCAAAATCAAAATGTATTTGAACCGGATCTTTGTTTTCTGTCATGGCTGGAGGTTTTTTCTTCACAACATCAATGACGATTGGTTCTCTTTCCTTGTCATCAATTTTTATGTTAACTGAGGTGTCCTTTCGATCAGCAGAAGGAAGCTCCTCACTTCCATTTCCCTCTCCCCCAAATTTAATGACAATTTCAGCTTTTTTTATTTGTAATTTTACTACTGAATCATTTTGTTTTGTTGCATCCGAACCCTTAGAACTCGAGGGAAGACAGTCTTCAGTTTCACAACCATCTAAACATCCTTTCCCATCATTCTCGTTACACCTGAAAACAAACAAATAATAAATATATTTCATAATGTAATGCTAATTTTATTGGATCAAGTTTATATATTTTAAACTAATTATCTAAATAATTTATGTTTCATGTTTTATCAAAATCCATTTTCTTAGAATTTTGAACAACCATAATGAAATCCTCACCCATTGGTATAAAAATGCCAGACTCAAGCCTTATACTCCTCTAACATTGACGGGCAAATTATAATTTTTGGAGTAGAAAAGAAAATTATTGAAAAAGAAAATGGAGAGTTATTGAGATGTGACTAATAAGAAAGATGGGAATTATAATGGACCTTCCAATATTGAATGAGTCATACGGAACTAGAGAGGGATCTAAACACAGGGAGAAAAGAGGAGATAGAAGCCATAGAGAAATAAGATTTGGTATTATAATAAATGCAAATACAAGTTAAATGGCATAGTCAAAGAAAGGAGTGATTAAATGTAATAAAGACATGAAGAATAAGGCAAGGTGTGGGACTACACTTTAAGAAGCAATAGTTGGATGGGGAGGATGAAATCTTAAAGTTTATGCAAAAAAAGGTCTTTACCTTTGTAGGACAATAACCTTTAGTGGTTACATTAAATGATAAGTTTGACCAATATCAGATTAGGGATGGAGAACATGCAGTGAACTAGGGGGGGGGGGTGAATATTTGGAGACAAATTGTTATATTCTAAATAAATCCATGAATTCCCAGTGTGGCCAACATTGATGTTGTAGCGAGCTGTAGAGTTAATTCGCAGACCTAGGAAACTAGGAACTTCTAGGGAGAATACGGTGGGATAAGGACCCACATAGGTCATCTTGCTAATGATAAAAAAACACAGGTTCGAATTCGAAGGGTTTACACAGGGCAAAAAGTCCATAAGTAACAAATAAGATTCAGTTAGAAAAGGTCAACAATAGATTTTAGAAGAATTTTCTAATGAGACTCACTCTCTCTTCATGCCATTAAATAATCTATTACAACTTAGCAATCCATTTGCTTTTTATTATCACTGGAGAAAAAAAAAAAATCTATTACATTCATGATTTGTCCTAATTTTCCTTGCTTATTCTTTTGTAATAATATATATACATATATTATAAATAAAAAATATATATTAATTCCACATCTATTTTATTTGTATTGTAGTCTATTTTCTCCATAAAATCGTAGTATAGGAAATCAATAATCAGGAAACAGTAAATTACCTACTTTCAGAACAAAGTAATAAATAACCTTGAATTACTTCCATGTTAATTCTTCAAGCACTCATGTTAGCTTGATTTGTACTGAGACTTGAAATTAAATAAAAATTATTATAAAAACATTTTGGATTAGAGTCTCTGCAGTTTAAATGGGCTTAGGCTAAATAAAATACCTTAGGCAAAACATATTTTGAAACATGCGAGTTGTCACTGGATTGCAATTTCATTTTTTAACTACTGTCCAAGTCACACTTTTCTTGTAGGTTTCTTTCTTTTTGTTTCTATTTCTATATGATCAACCCCAATTACAAAATGAGAGCATAATTTCAAAATCAGATCTAATAAAATTTAGTAAAAACTCAGTTCGCTAACTTTTTATTAGCGAATAATTTTTTCTTTGTTGGTTAATGATGATGAAAGGAGAGAAAGAAAAGAAATATTTTAAAAGCCATAAACCAATTGATTCACTTAATACAAAATATATTTCTACCAATTGGGAGAATTAATTACACACACACACATTATTTTATAAATATACTTATATTACATATACATTTCCATTATATTTATAAATTTTCCCCCTAAAAATAAAATGAACTTCAAACACCAAACAAGTTATATTTTAAGGATTTTAAATAAGAGATAAAAAGCATGTTATTCATAGTTACTGTGTGGTCACAATGCACAGGATCCCACATATATTCAAAAGGAAAACTTCAACTCAAATATTAAGTAGACATATTACATGATTTTTATGTTTTCTATGTTAAAGTTTGATTGTACAGTCTTTAATATAGCCAGTTGAATGTTTGGGCACAAAGTTTCACAGTACTTCTTTCTGTCTCTAGAAGCCTCTTTGCTTTCCTTAAGGGTAAATTGTGCAGTGTGTGCTTAATACTGATTCTGTGATGTAAGTTTTCTTTTTAAATCATGTTTTCAAAATGTCTCAAAACCACCTAATTATTAAAAAATTAAGAAATATTAGATTATTAAGATTTTCTCTAACAACCATAAAACTATACTTCTTAATAAAATATTGCTATATTTTACTTAAAATTAACGATTAGTTCCCAAGACTTGGGAGTTTATTAATTTTATCTTCATCTCAGAAAAAGAAAAACTCATGTTATAAAGTAGAGCTTAAGTATTCAATTTTATGAATGCATTGATAAATACAAATCAAACTTTTTATATATTTCGAGAGCTAATTCAGGAATGAAATTATCTTAATTCTTCAGTCATTTCTTCCTTTTTAAGAATAGTAATTTAAATTACTCAAAAGATTGATTTAAAGAACAGAAACAAAAACAGTACAAAAAAGAAACTGAGGAATCTAAAAATGAAGGATTCAGAGAAATTTACAAAAGGAATAGAAAAAAGGATGAATCAAAGGAGAAGGGAAGAAGAAGTGAATCTATAGATAGTAGATTCAATGGAGGAGAGAATAAAAGATTATGAAGGAAGAGTAAAAAAAAAAAAAACTCATTTTAAAATAAGAGAAAAAGAAGCTTAATGCAAATAGGTTAAAGGAATAGAAGGGAAGAAATAGAAGGGAACTATGAGTACTAAAATGTTAAAGAAAAAGATAAGCAAGAAGATAAAAGAAACTTGAGAAAGAATATAAGAAGAAAATAAACAAAAGCCAATATAAGGACAAAGAAATTTTTAAAATGATAGAAAACAATCATTAGATGATAGAAACAAGATTAATAACGATGTGGGAATCTAATTAACTGGGAATCACTGATATCCAAGAAGGTTTAGAGCAGAGGATGAAATCATAAAGAAAATGGTAAGCTCAGATGAACACTAAGAATTGAAGAAGAAATGGTTATAGAAAATCTTAAAGAGAAAAATCAAAGATATTAGCCAAAGGGACAAGCAAAAAGCATAAAATAGGTAATAGACACGTTTAAGGAGTAGTACAAGTTCTCAGAAGATGATGGTTTATACATAAGACTAATAGGAGAATGTTGGAAGCCTTGGGGGGGGGGGGAGAGAGAGGAGAAGATGAATATAATAAGGAATAGCCTGTCAACAGGCTATGTACCAGATAAATAGAAAGAAGTTAAATTATTTTTTCTTCTGACGCCAAGTAGGATGAACTGTATAGAACGAAAGCATATAGGAAGATTACTGTGAGATTATTTTATATACATGAATTTAATTCTTAAGTCATTTCTTCCTTTCTAAGAATAGTAATTTCAATCACTCAAAGTAATCATTTAAAGAACATAAACAATAACTAGTTAATTCATTACAAATCTCTTTTGAACTGAGCTTCCTCGAAAATTAAAGAAAGAAAAAGAGAATTCAAGATTTTTTGGTTAAGACTCTGATACTTAGCCTTAAGGCATACTCCTTGTTTTTGTTTTCCAGTTTTTATTCATTAACCTTTAAAATATTCTTCTTCTTCTTTCTTCATCTCAATCATCCTGTTAAGGGTGGAGTACTTTAAAATTTTAAAGGGATATTTTGTGAAGAATTTTCTATTAATTTAAAAATTCACCAAAGAAAGACAGCTGAAATAAATTATTCTCAAAGGCTTCCGAAAGGTCATGCATCCATGGGAAAGGTGCAGAGCCCAACTGAGAGTCCCATTTGACTATTTATTCCAACATTATTTGATCATAGTGACTAAGCCTTTACTTACTGTGCTTTGGGCTTCTTCAGGATTAAGACAACACTCTATATTAACCATCAGATTCTTACAACATGAATAGTGAAAACTTGCTGATATGACTAATGAAGGTCAGAGAGAACAGATGTAAAGCTTAGATACTTTAAATATGGTACAGTATAATTGGAAGAAGTGTGAAAAAAATTAGAACAAGGTCAAAACACAGAGGACTCCATGCAACTAACATACTAAGGTAAGGATCATGGGGATATAAGAGGGGAGGGTTAGCCAATATGGCTATTGAAATAAAAATGTACCTCTGGGAAGGTACGGGCTCAGCTTTTCCAATCTTTATTCTCCAAGACGTGTCTGGGGCACCTTCGCTCTCATCACTCTCATGGTCCTCGTTTTGAACACACACTCTACTCTCGTCATTAAAAAATATATGCAAATTACGAACTCCTTTAAGATCTATACTTGTTTCATCTTTGAAGTTCCCATTGTTTTCAGATGGCTGTCGGGACTTAGGGACTGTACTTTCACTTGTACTTCCATCAATTGTAGATATTGGAACAGTTAATACTTGTTTTTCAGGGGCATCCTGCACGTATATTACTCTACAAAAAAAATATGCACACATGTAAATATATGTTAACACACAAATACATCTAAATACAAACGACTAAGAGGTAAAATGAAACTAATAAATAAATATAAGACAAAAATGGTTATAATAAAATGTAAAGTTTTAAACTTGAATTTTAATTCTAAATTTTCAGTAGTTTTTGGTTTACAATTTTAATTATTTTTCTACCGTTTGCTAGTTAAAACTAAATAAAATGGCAAACATATAGTTATTACACCTTTTTAGACCACTGAAATCCCCAACAAAAACATCTATTAATAGAATGATCACAGAAAAAACAACCACTAAAAAAGTATAAAGGCCGAAGTTATTGTCAAAATGACACAAACACTATATCAATTAGGCATAACCGTTGAGCTTAAATTAATTAAAACTTTTAACCTCGTGCAGTGGATGAATTAAGCTAATATCAAATGAGACACATTGTTGAAACAGAATGCTTTTTGTTAATAGAAACAAAATCCATAATTTCATTGAAAAAGGATCATTCTTAAATTTATAATTGTATACTTTATATATTGCTTTACCATAATTTTCCATATTTTCCCAATTTGCCTAGTTTGTTATTTCTTTACTATAAATTATCTTTGTTCATATTATTCTACAAATATAACCCACAAATGGCATTAATAAAACAATAAATCCTAAATAAAAAATTTGAGGGCAAGGATTCAGGAGAAGAGGACATCCATGTAAGATACGGCTGGACGACAAAGAGAAAGTTCTCGAATCCACAGGGTGAGAAGATGCAGGAGTTGAGCTCAACAGAGATTAATGCAACAGGTAACAAAGGAGGCCAAAGTCCTTGTTCGGTCCAAGTGCCAAAGGGTAGGTAGATAGGCAAGGGGGTTAAAAATAATTTTTAAATAATGATAACTACAAGATGTTTGCACTTATTGTCTAGATATTTCACTAGCACTCCCAATTGATAAAATATATAAAACCAAAAAACAAAACAAAAAGAAAAACAGGTTTTTGAAGTGACTAACCAGAAAATTATATTTCAGTCAACTGCCTTATATTCTACACTCAAAGAGGACATATTGTTGGTTTTCAAATCTCTAAATAATGTCTGATGAACAGTACTTCTCTAAATGTCAGATTGGACACAGTGTTAAGTATATTAAGGTAACCAATAGCTGACAAGTGGATTAGATTCTAAACTGAATGGACTAAATTGATGTTTAATGAAGACTTAAGAGAAAGCTTTCAATAACACCAAAGGACAAAGAGTAAGTAGCTTTAAGAAAAATCATAAAATGCTTTTCGTTTTGAAAAATGGACCCTACAAAAGCTTACTAACATTGGCTCATTAGGAAGGACTTTTTGCCACTAACATTATAAGAAGATTACTGGTCAGGATACATATAAAAAAAATTATCAATGCCACTTCCGACATAACTTGTAATGAAATAAAAGATGAAGAAAATATATTATAAAATATCAAAAGTCAAGAGATAGTTAAAGATAACGAATATGTATAATGCTTACTATAGTACAATGTCTTGTCAATCAGAATGCCTTTAAAATAATCATTTTAATTATTATTCTAATTAAAATAATTATTATAAAATTAATTATTATTTTAATTATTATATTCATTTACGTGCTCAAAACATTCTGTAAATACTTAAGTTCTAAGAAAGTAGTAATACAATTGATTTAAAAAAAAAAAAAAAAATGTTAAGTATTGAGTGGTGTCATTGGTCACCTTCTCTCCACATGTGATTCGATATTGAATGTCTTTTTTTTTTCTAATTCATTGTGGTGATCAAATTACAAAATGTTTTAATTTAACAGAATGTAATAAATAAATAAAAGCTTAATATAAAAAAAAAAATGTTGAGTTTTTGATGATGATGAATTGAGATGGCACACACAGTTTAATTCGTTAGATAATAGTAAAGTTGATTACAAGTGTTTAATAAAAGAACAATTCGAATAATTATTAATTACACCATTATAGTTTATTTGTACATAAACAAAAAAAGTACTTCTAGATATTGATTTGAATTATATATCTCTGAATAACTAATAAACACTTCACTCTTACTTAGAATATACTTCAAAAAAGTTGTTGGGAATTTTGACAGTTTTTTTATGTATTGGGGTATAAAATATTAAAATTAATATTTTAATGCTTCAATTTAAGATATTAATGAGATAATGAATGCAGACAAAATCTCTTGAACACGGTGTCATCTAAGATAATCAAAATCTATTTTCACCCCTTCAAAATAATATAATTTTTTATTTATTAATAAATTGTGGCCTAAAAATTGGGTCATAATTTAATTGATGTAAAAAAAAAAAAAAAAAATTGGAATGATTTCGTACAATAGGCCTCTTATTGAGTTCCATTTTCAAATGAATGGGATGATCATTTATGAAGATAAGTGCAGACGACAAATGCACCCCCATATATCATTAAAATATATGCCAATAAAAAAATTAAAAATACATAATGCAAACATTATACTTTAATGAGTTATACCTGTTAAAAGCTTTCCACCTTTGGCAAATTTGCACATATGCCTTACACTGTATGTACATAAAAACAACTCCACCAGTAAAACCAATTGTAACAACAATCAATTTTGTCCAAAAAGGCCAATCAAGGTTTCCAGTCTGAATCTCTTCAGCTGTTCTATTAATCAGAACAATCAGTGACCATACAACACAAGTCAAGGCTATAGCGTGAAATATAACTGCACATAATAACTTTCTCCTTTCAAAACCTGTCATTTCCAATGGCTCCCACTAGAAAAATAAAAAATATCAAATAGCGCAAAATACAAATTGTTTTATATTCATTTTTTCCTGAACCAATAAACATATTGAAGGCAGTTACAGTGAGACTATAGTTTACAGTAATAAAATTACTGTAATCAAATCGGTAACTCTCCAGAGGCATTCACCAAGTGAAGATTTGAGGAGATATTTTGCTTCATAAACCCTTAAGTTAATAAACAGCAAGTTTCAAAAAAAAAAAAAAAAAAAATGCTCCTTTAACCTTAAGAATTATTAATTTTTAATGAATAAATTTTAAATGTTATTGGTTACTTTTAACTTCCAGGTAAAATTTCTCAAATAATAGTTAGCAACTGTTTATTTATCCACTTAAATCATGGCTTATTGACTCCTCTCCTCTGTATGAGAGGAGCCATCTCAAGAGATAACAAGAAATATTATTCTCCAAGCTGTAATGCTCTCCTATGATCAAAGCAGCACATTAGAGAAGCGAGAAATAAAATATTAAAAAAAAGTTTGGTCCTTTTCAAAATGTGAAATTGAAAGGAAGGTAATATGTCTTGCTCAGCAATCAAGCACTCACCAAAGACTATTTTACAATGGTAATGGGTCAGAACAAGGTACAGGCAGATGAGGTTACAGCAATGAAAACCACCATTAAACATTAAAATGAATAGGAAATAAGGAAATTAGAGACAAATAGAGAAATTAAATAAATTAATTGATTTGAAAATTCAGAATTTATGAGATTTCCCACAGTTGATAAAAAAAAATTATATAAAATAAATTCATCCCAAGAGCTTTGAATAAGATTTTTATGCAAAGTTAGTTATAATTCACAAGGGCCGAGTAACAAGTAGCGACATACCAGTGAACAACCGGCCTGGAGGGAGCAATGGTTTCAAGCTAAGCACCAACACCAAGGATCTGGATACAAAGAAGCCCAATACCATATACTACAAATCCAACCCAAAGTACTTAATTTTATTATTAATGCATTTATTTAATCCTTTATCCTTATTAAGTAATTATGATATAGTGGCCTATTCTGATATTGTTAGAGTTCCACTATTGATGCACGACTCTCCCTGACCACATATCCCACACCAGTCTCATCTCTACACAATCCTATACCTGAGAATTTTTTAAATCTTTCCAAATCACCTTCCCCACCCCCCTCCTCCCTCTGCTTCGCTCCACATGGATGCTCTTTGATATATCTAGCATTGACCCATATAACATATCCCATTCAATCAAGATTCATTACCTCTCAGTAATTCCAGGATCGTCAATGATGACTTGAACGAGAAAGTTTTGATCCATTTTATCAATGTATAAAAACTCAGCTCTTTTACTTAAAAGTATCCCTAATTTCCTTCCAATTTAATTTAACTCCATTTTCATCCACTTTATTCATTCATTTAATAAATTTAGCCCCATAATTGACCAATCCCCTATTTGTGCAGTGTGTGCTTAATACTGATTCTGTGATGTAAGTTTTCTTTTTAAATCATGTTTTCAAAATGTCTCAAAACCACCTAATTATTAAAAAATTAAGAAATATTAGATTATTAAGATTTTCTCTAACAACCATAAAACTATACTTCTTAATAAAATATTGCTATATTTTACTTAAAATTAACGATTAGTTCCCAAGACTTGGGAGTTTATTAATTTTATCTTCATCTCAGAAAAAGAAAAACTCATGTTATAAAGTAGAGCTTAAGTATTCAATTTTATGAATGCATTGATAAATACAAATCAAACTTTTTATATATTTCGAGAGCTAATTCAGGAATGAAATTATCTTAATTCTTCAGTCATTTCTTCCTTTTTAAGAATAGTAATTTAAATTACTCAAAAGATTGATTTAAAGAACAGAAACAAAAACAGTACAAAAAAGAAACTGAGGAATCTAAAAATGAAGGATTCAGAGAAATTTACAAAAGGAATAGAAAAAAGGATGAATCAAAGGAGAAGGGAAGAAGAAGTGAATCTATAGATAGTAGATTCAATGGAGGAGAGAATAAAAGATTATGAAGGAAGAGTAAAAAAAAAAAAAACTCATTTTAAAATAAGAGAAAAAGAAGCTTAATGCAAATAGGTTAAAGGAATAGAAGGGAAGAAATAGAAGGGAACTATGAGTACTAAAATGTTAAAGAAAAAGATAAGCAAGAAGATAAAAGAAACTTGAGAAAGAATATAAGAAGAAAATAAACAAAAGCCAATATAAGGACAAAGAAATTTTTAAAATGATAGAAAACAATCATTAGATGATAGAAACAAGATTAATAACGATGTGGGAATCTAATTAACTGGGAATCACTGATATCCAAGAAGGTTTAGAGCAGAGGATGAAATCATAAAGAAAATGGTAAGCTCAGATGAACACTAAGAATTGAAGAAGAAATGGTTATAGAAAATCTTAAAGAGAAAAATCAAAGATATTAGCCAAAGGGACAAGCAAAAAGCATAAAATAGGTAATAGACACGTTTAAGGAGTAGTACAAGTTCTCAGAAGATGATGGTTTATACATAAGACTAATAGGAGAATGTTGGAAGCCTTGGGGGGGGGGGGNTTTTTCAATAATCCTGTGGTACGAATAATTAAAATTGTTCAATAAATACTCAAATATGCATACACTTTTATCAGAAATATTATTAAAATGTAATTTGTAGCCCCGAAAAAAAAAATTTTTTTTATCTTTTTTTTTTAGTTTGACTGATATTACCTGAACAATTAATATATAATGTTGTAATGCCAGTTGATGTTTCTATCTTTTAGCAAATTTTTAAAAAAATTCATAAATCTTAATAGAGCAGATTTCTACACTATCAAAAAATCTTGAAATTAAATCTTCCTCTTACACCTAAACTATGCAATTCCTGGACTCTAAAGATCATAGTTTTCAAAAGCTTTAAACCAATAAAGAAATAGTGAAAAGCTTGGAGTTTTCCAATTGGGAAAGAATTATATTCACTATCTTGAAATCACTTTTATATTTGAAAAAAGTAAAGGCTTTTGAGCTATGTCTACTTTAACAGTTTTTCCATTGAACTACTATTTCATAGCCAATTACCTACACAATAAACGTTTATCATGAGTTCTACTGATAGAGCAATCATCCTGGCATAAATTCAAAAAACCTTAAGAATATACCTGGCAGGTCACTGACACTGAAATATACATTTCGCTTTATTCTGTATTTAAATTATTCTATTAATTTAATAATTAACAGACAATAATTAATAATTTCTTTTATTTAAATAACAAAAATTACCTCCATGAATGGCTTAGTCTTGGTGTGCATGATGAACTGAAATTTGCACAGCTCACAGCATCTGATGTTCGAAGATTTAATCCACTGCTGAAGGCAGGTTTGATGAACATAACGAAGTGAGCCCGAACAGTAGCAAGGAGCTATTAAACCAGCCTCAGTGTCCCCTTCACAGTGACATATTCGGCATATTTCCACGCTTGTTGATGTTTGGCTGGATGACTGAGATTCACTTCTCCCATAACCATCTTCACTTTTGCTTGCTCTGATATACATCTTTAAAACAACAAAACTTAATATAATAAAAAACAAATAATATTAAGAATGTAATTAACTTTGCTATTTTATATTTAATTGAATAATTCACATGGACATCAAACACAAACAAGCCTAAACATGCCAGAAAGGCTAAAATTAACTGTTCAAAAATTGTAAAATATGTTAGTCAAATGAGATTATAAAACATCATTACTTAATAATGTCTTCAGAATCCATTCATTTTTAATGATAAGAGTTACTTTGTCCAAAATTTAAACAATTAAGAATATATTAGTAAAAATTAATATATCCTATGTATAACATAAATAGTATTGCAACTGAGAACTCTTCTGCAATTTTGTTGTAGTGTTCTTAGTTAAATTAAGAACTCAATAAATACTACTTCCCAGAAAATACCCTTATCAAATTTCAGCTTATGGTTCTCTTTCTATAATACACGTATCACACCTAAGAATGGAAATGCCTTGTATTCAGCCAATCAAATTATAAATACAAATATAAATATTTGTCCTTGATGTGAAGTGCCACAGAATACTGCAAGTCTAAACTACCAGATTCCTCCTACTACTTCCAAGCTAACAACTTTATGCTATTTAGGCAAACAAAATTATTTAATAATCATATTTTTGAATTGTAATAATAGAAAATAATTGTCTAGAAAAGTCCTTGATTTTATGAATATGTATAGCCAATCTGTACTATTTCAAAACATAATTATGTTTTAAACAAAATGATGCACTAATAAAACTTAAGCAAGATAATATATTACATAACACTTCTGTTTTAAGAAATGTTAACAAAGATAAAGACAATTTTATATTGACACAGTATAATACCTCCAATTGTGCAGATAAAATATAAAATAAGTCTCTTAACCTGCTTCTGTGCTCTTTATATGATTTGTTTAAGACATTAAAAATAAAAAACAAATCAAAATTGTTTATGTTAAAAATTAAATTATCAAAGGTTTAGAATTAATAGTTAGAGAATAATACCAGAAATAAAGTCAGGAATCAAATGTAGAAACTCGACTATACATAGGTCCTAGATTCAATCATTATATAAAATATTCATTGTTTTTTAAAGAATGATAATCGAAATTTTTTACAAATTTTTTTTAAATCAACGGGGAACATTTGATGCTTATGTGTGAGACTTTTAATTAAGTTTAATGATAAACTGGGCTGTTATTTAAATTGCTTTATAATTTGTACATTTATAATAAATGTAAGGATATTTATATTTCCTAACATATAGTTATTCAATAGAAAATTATATAAAGTGTTTTTAATTAATAGATGGCCCTAGAGGACTGGCTTTTAATTTAATACTTGTTTCCCATTTTAAAATGCTCCTATAGAAATGACAGATAAAAATAATGTACTGTTAAATTAATAGATTGTAAGAAATAATAAAGATAGAGAAAGAAGAATGAGAAGAATAAAATAATAAGAATAAAAAGCCCTTCATGCCAGAGCTGGTGATTTTAACAGATTTTGCATGCTTCATTAAAAACGATAATAAAGAAAATAAATTTACAAGCCAGAGAGAATAATGTCTGCTAAATTTCTAGACTGGCTGGGATGGAAGGATGTGGGAAGCGCTGTACCATCATAGTTACATTCAAAAATTTCTTTATTTACAATTGCTTTTAGTAAGAATGACGAAGATCGTAAATGCTAGAAAATTATATTTACATACCTAATATGGTCTATAAACTTTTTGTAAGCCAAATAATGACTATATTATGATAATAAATTTGGGCCTCCTTTTAAAACTCGCCTTTTCTCTCTTCAGCTTTAAACCAAAAATTAATTATTTTGGAAGAGCGATGAAAAGTCTAATGATATATTTGGTTTCTACATTAAAAAAAAGAAAAAAGAAAAAAAAAAGGCCCGCTCAACACTCAAAATACACATTTTACACAATTTACATTCTAAATTATCTTTCTTAAAATACAATTTTTTTTTAAATCTTACAGAATATAAATGTTAAACTACATTTTATATAATGTTATATACTTTTTTTCACAGCGCTAATAATAACAATGAAATTAAGGTTTTATTTAAATTTCAAACTTCCTCTTAACACCCTCGCCTACACAAAAATAAATTACATATAATACTTATATACTAATAGTGTTTCTTTAATGTAAGATCAGTGAAGATCTGTTGAAATTTTTCAAAAGCTTTGACATGGTACCAACATGAATGGCTTGATTACCTGATGGGAAATCTGCTAAAACAAAATTAGTGAAATTTAATATTCTAGCGGCACAATCAAAGGAAATTGAATTGAAATTTATAGACATCACTTTCGTTTTTCCAAATTTCCTGTTTTTGATACCCCATTTCAAAGTGGCTCTCCTTACCATTAACTTAAAATTAATTTAATTTTATTTTAGATTTTATTTAAAGGAAATTAAATTTGTCAATTCAATTTTCAATGTTTACAATTTCTATTTTTGTCTTGTAAATTAAATGTTTAATATTTTATTAACTAAGCAAAAACAAATAAAAATCTAAGTGAGTAAAAATTTATTTCCTATTTCAGAAACAACAAGGAGTTAAAGTAAATATTTTTATAAGTGTAAATTTTGTAATTTTATCTGACAATCCTCTAATTATTGGCAAAAGATAGAAAATTTATGCTTCTGCAAAAGCAATATCTAGATATATTTAATGTAAGTTTCTTTCTTCACTATTTCCAATCATGCAGATAGAATTTTAGAACAAAATGTTTTGTATATTAATTTGTTATATCCCATGCAACCACTTAACTTCATGAAGGGAAGGCTATCCAAGTAGCCATCGTATTTTAAACACCCATGAAACAGAGCAGACTTTTATCTCGATAAAAATATGCCTAGGCTAGGACTCGAACCCATAACACCAGACAGATCCTTCGACCAAGTCAGCTTCCTAAAATATCATAATGTTTGGCTAAACAACTGATTAGTAATTCAATAGTCATAAAACCAAATTTACTAAAAATGATAAACAAAAAATACCCAAATTTACATTGACAAAGTTAAAATATATTGCTAATAAATAAAAAAATCTTGCAACAGCAAAATGTGAATTCAGTATAATTTAATTTTTACTAGAACACATATTCTTTGAAATATATGTAAATATAAAAGTTTCTAAAGATACCTAAACTTTATTTTAACAACTAACCAAATTGAATGTTAAACAAAAGATTTGCACCAATATCTTTCCAGAAGAGTTATTGGAAAAGTTCATGGAATCTTCGCTACTCATACATGGTCCTTTATCAATCATGGATTCCAAGTATGCCTTTTTTATCCCTTAAAGCAAGGTTTTTAGGAAGTAGAGGGGCGTTGAGGCAGTTCAGGGGATCCACTTGTGTCTCGCAACCTGGCACTGCATCCTTGGCAGGTTTTATCGAAAAATAAAAGCTTCTCTTTAGCCATGGATATTATAATGGGATGACAACCTGAAATAACCCCTCCCTCCATGACACTAAGTGGTTGAAAGGAAGGTTAACACTGTTTATTAGTAAATTAAGAGGTAGCCTAGTATTAAATAAATGCCAAATTTTAGGCTTAGAGAAAAAAGAATTGTTTCTTTGTAACTATTTATTCTTTCAATTATAAGCTAAATATCCTGAGAATACAGGATCTTTAAACAGGTGGTGCATTACCAGAAACATTAGTAAAAAAACGTATTTATTAGGTATTTATAAAATAGGTTAAAAAAATTCCAAATTTAACAAAAACATACTTAATAATGAGTATGGAAAGATAGAAAATACATAAAACGAATATAAGTATGAATGTAAAAGTAATTTAAATTTTGCAAAACAATTCATTTCTAAAAATAGCTCCATGATAATGCCAACATTAGTATTTATTACATTAGATCACTTTTGTTATATGTTTATTTATACAATAATAAAATAAACTATGAATTAAATATTCTCGAGTTTGCAAACCTGTCATAAAAGGAATATCACTCTTTTAGTAGTAGAAAAAATTTTTTAAAATCAGGTATGACAATAATTTAGAACTATAACTAATAGTACACTAATATTATTGAACAAAAAAACTGAGCTTTATGCAATACAATGAAGGCAAACTACTGTCATCTGAGAGAAAGACTATGTTTAATTTATTAATTAGGATAATTTAAAAACAATATAAGAATGATTCTTTAAACAAACTATATTGAATAAAAACTCAAATCATGGTAAAATTAAAATTTTATACATTAACTGACAAGTGTTTGTGAAATGAACAATTCGACAACTGTCAAAGACAATAAAACCTGTATTTTTATAGCAATAACACTAAATAAAATAAAAAAGTCATTAAATAAAATATTACCTGAGGATTACTGAAAGTAGCTTCTATTTCTTTGTCTGTATCAGTAACTGGGGAAACATTAATGTGTTGTAATGGCATATTTATCTTGCTTGGGTCATACCTACTGATGTGCCATTCTTTTTGCTTAAATTAGTCACAACTTATCGAATTGATAATTTGAAACAATAAAATTAGAAATAACAATGCCCATAGTCAATCTATATTTAGTATAAAAGAACCATCAACTTGTCATATTTTGAATCAGTATTGAGCTGGTCTAAGATTGTAAAAGGCCTGAAACAACGAAATTATGTCCCCATGGTTAAGTAATTTAAAACAGTATGTTTCAGTAACGTTTAACTTTCAAGAGAGCTACAATAGAACGCACGTACAAAAAAAGGCTGCGAGGAGAACTAACCTGCAGCTTGACCCCCAGGCTCGCGGACCACAGCTGGGACTGGTCATGTGTACAATGAACAGCTGATGGGGTCAACCTTTCGAGCCGGCTCATCTACCTTAACTCTTTAAATTTTTAGACTAACGCCAATTATATTTCTTTTTCTTTTCTTTTCTTTTTTTTTTTTTTTTTAACTTGACCAAGAAATGAATCCAATGACCGTTAAACAATACGGTTATGTAACTCATTCTTGAAAAGAGAAAATTAGGCCACACTGAGCGTATAAAAGGACTTTACTGAAAAGAGTGAATAATGACTAAGCTTCCGTGAATATTCGACTTCCTGAATGGATTAATATCCAATACATAAGGGGGACAGCAACTTTTGCCCATTGAATATCATTTGAGGTTTTCTTACTCTAAGCGGAAGTATAGGAAAATATATAACTAGTACTATTTACCATTATACCAAAGCTGTATTCGTACACAAACTGTATTGCCAAATTATTAGCACTTTTTATTTAACTCGGTGCTTTCAGAGACTCCAAACACATTATTTGAGGTACTTCAATAGAGAATGATTAAAAATTACTTAATTATTTAACTGAGAGAAATTGGGCTGAAAATGACAGAACCCAGTCATGATTAAAAGAAAGTCTGAAATTTAGGCTGGAACTTTTATGTTTACAAATAAAAAAACTTTTTTTCTAATAAATTAGCTTTAATTTATTAAAGCCCCAAGACCGAATCCCCGATCAATCTTTCTTTACAATCAATGTTGACTTTAGTTTAAATCCCACCTAGGGCGAGCTTTATCTATAAATAAAAGCTTGAGCTTGTCCTGGGCCATGGATTTTAGAATGGTGTTGCAACCTGTAGATAGCTCCTCCCTCTATGATCCTAAGTTAAAATCTAGGCTAACATTTATTTTTAAAAAATAAGAAAACATTAATCAAATAATACATTGAGAATATAGGGAAAAGTAATTATCTACAACTTTTTTATGATTATTAACGTATAGAAAAACTCATTTAAAAATAGATCTTTTTTTAATTACAGGAAGAAACTGTTATGTAATCATTTGAGCAGTTGTATTCTTTTTTAATTACAAAATTGATAGAAAACAAACAATGTATCTTTATTGTACCAACTACTCGTTCAAACAGTGGAAATTTGTGATTAATGTCGCGCTGGCTGAAAGCAACTACTCATGTATATCGTCTAGATGACCTGTTGACCGCTATCGCATACCCTTGTAGTATCTGCCCCAGTAGGACAAGATAAAAAGGAGTATATGTTAGAAAGAAAGGAGAATATATTGAAAAGTAATGATTTTATGTATAAATAAATTTTATATATATATATATATATATATATATATATATATAATATATATATATATA
>KZ807595.1:357692-372448 GCA_000696205.2 Oncopeltus fasciatus | reverse complement strand
GTGTGTGTGTGTGTGTGTGTGTGTGTGTGTGTGTGTGCATGTGTTAGCACCTGCGTTTGAACAAGTCCTATTTATACAGCTCCAAAACGGCTCTATAGAATTATATGAAACTTCAATTGGGGAAAATAAAAATAGGAATAATAAGAATGTAGTTCGGGAAAGTTATGTGAATGACTGGGCCAAGATGTTATCGTCGAAGGATCTGGGGATTTTCGAACCCCTTGGTGGGGTTCCCTAGAGGAAATGCCCTCTCGAATTGAAATCCGGTTGACATCTTTATGAAAAAAACCACATCGATAACCTCAAGTATACTTATCTATTTAAAACATATTTAAGTTATTTCATAAAATAAAAATAAATTTTAATAGTTTTAAGCAAAAATCAAATATAAATTCCCCAAACAGTCATGATTTTTTTTTAAATTCATACTGTTCTATGGTCTACTTTATTGATGGACTTTTCGAGGCTGCGTTCAAGAACACTTGAATTTTGAATCATGGTACAGATTCAGTTTGTTTTCTGTTGTGAGATGTTTTTTTTTATTTTTATTTATTTATTTTTTTTTTTGCTGGGTTAGCCTCCCTTGCAACCACTTAGGGTCATTGGAGGGAGGGGCTATCTACAGGTTGCCACCCTTTTTTAAACGCCCATGGCTCAGGACAAGCTTCTATATTATAAATAAAAGATTGACCTGGGCGGGATTTGAACCCGCGGCGTCAGGATTGCGAGGCCCGTACGGATCCCCTGAGCTATCATGGCGCCCCTGTTGTGAGATATAAGCGCCTATTTATGTTTGTATAAGATTTCGTAGCGACGATGGAGCTCTAGTCTTTTAAATTTTAATATGTTCGCCCCAGTTAAGTCGTGAGCCAAACACATTAAAAATGAAATATACATATTTGTCAATATGCGCTCAAGCTTCCGAAATTTTTAAAATAATGAGGCCAAATTTGTCATTCTTGACTCTTTAAGTTCACGATTAAATTTCATTTTGTGGAATACTCTCTAATTTATCATGATTTGCGGTGCTCTACAGGTCAGAGGCGAGTATGCACTAGCGTCAACAAATTTCAACATCTTTATCTTACAATATTAAAACCTCATCTACATCATTAATGATATTACAGAACAGGTCCGAGGATCATTTGCCTAACTTTTTTATTATGGAATGTCATTTATCATAGTCATCATAGTATACCATCATACTAATATATTAAATATACTAGTATACCATCATAGTCATCATAGTATACCATCATTATAATATTATAAAATATAAAATTACCGTCGCGTATGATCCTGCCTAACCAAATTTTCCATATTTTTTTTTTATAAAAGATAAAAATAAGAGTTTGTTGATATAAATAAAATAATTTAATTTAAAATCAGGAGAGAATATCCACATAAGTCCGCTCTAGATTGGCCAAGGAGAGTGGGAGAAGTGCTCACCCGTCGTGATACTTCGTTCTGAAAAAAAAAAAGAGAAAACAATGACAGTTTTCAAATCACTTTTGATTATTTTTACAACTAAATCTTTTATACATGGAAATCAAACAAAATGTATAAGATGCTCTTAGACCATTTACTATTTCTGTACAAAATAGAAGATTATGGAAACATTCAAATCTTTAAATAGCTGAACGTGAATCTCAGTTGTCATCTATGATAAATAATAGATAACATTTACTTTTATTTCCCTAATGACTTGATAAGATGAGTAAACAATTGCGAGTCAGAAATAAGCTTATTATAAAATTCTTATTAATTAATACTGATCCATTGAGTTTCACCACAGAATGAAACATAACATTTATTCAACTCGTCATTGACTTAAGTTGGAACGTAGCCATTGAAGTTGTTCACGTAAAACATTTTTTGTCGATATTTTCTCTCATCCTTACCAATTGGACAAATCATTATTATGTTAATTTTTATTGTGAGATATCAATAAAGATTTTTTAAACTCTCCAAATACATAATACTGTAATTTACACATTTAAATTGGGTCAAATGACACCCACTCACTCATAGGCATCCCAGTGAAAATAGCTAAAATTTGGGAGTTTCGAAACTAAAAAAAAATGATGAAAATTTACATATAAACTTAAGTAGTTTTTAAAGATTGGAGATTCATGTAACAACATAATGAAAAATTGTTACCTACTAGACACCAAAAAATGGTAGACGCAAAAAGATAGAGAGAGAGAGAGAGAGAGAGAGAGAGAGAGAGAGAGAGAGAGAGAGAGAGAGAGCAATTTGCAATTTTTCTCATCTAAGTTTCGTTATCTCTAATAACACTGCACAACAAAAAAATATTTTTTGAATGTTTCCTACACTAAATTAGTCTATTTCTACTAATTTTAGGGTGATAAAAACGAAAATAACATTGAAAAATTTTTATTAGCTCTGGTTTTTGAGATATACAGCACTTAATCTTAAAGAGTAGTTATACTATACGTGAAAAGTGAAAGTACAAAAAACAATATTGTTATGTTTCTTTTAGAATATTTTAAGTACAAAATTGATTAAAAAAAAACATTATTCTTAGTGTTTTGACAAATAAAAGAGGTTTGTACCACCAAATTTCAATTAAGTCAATCCGATGTATTGTAAGATCGCTGTCGTTTAGCTTGTCTTTTATAAAACACTTCTGGAGCATCCTGTACTGAGCTGTCTGTACTGAGATATTTTCACATCATGTTTTAGAAGATTTCACTGTTGTAGTCTTGACCCTAACAGCTCAGCCTTTTCCTTAGACAAGCCAAGATCTCTTATAAGGTCACTCAACTCTGCTTGACTAATTCTGTGCGGATCACTAGACCTATCGCTTACATCAAAATCAGGGTCATAGGATGTAGAAGGATGGGTTGCTTCTTGTAAACAGACTTCATCACTTTCCTCTAAAATTTCATAGTTTTGGGGTGGAGAAGGGACTGGCAAATTGTCTGAGTGTGGTACAGGCCGAAGAGCAGATGGGAGATTAGGGTATTTCACCGTTCCTCTTTTCTTCATAGATAAACCTTGCTTAATGGGAGGAGTTAAGCAGAAATAACAGTCGTCTGTATGATTGGTAGGCTCACGCCAAACCATAGGTAGTGCAAAAGCCATTGCCCGCTTTTTATTTTCCAGCCACTCTCGCAATATGATGGAACAAGAATTACAACATATATGAGGAGCCCATGATTTATCTTGGTCCCCAACTTTTACACCAAAATAATGTTCATAGGCAGTCTTAATGATAGGTGACATTTTACGTTTCTGAGCCTTAAATGTTATTTCACCACCAGCAAAAGCTATCGACAGAATTCACACACTTTCGAGGCATTTCAGATCAGCACTTAAATTAATTTAAAAATTAACTTCACACGATAATTTCAATAGCAACCACGTACGTACAATTGACAAACTCGCAAAGGTTATGTTTACTACTTATGAACAGCTGATGAGAGGGGTGTTATGTAAACAAACATGTGTACCAACTGTTGGTGATGAAATATTTCATTTGTTGAAAACACAATATATATATAATAGAATGATACTTTGTCTTGAAAACAAGAGCTAATATATAATTTTTATGGTCATTTTCGGTTTTAACACGTGGAAATACATTAAAATCAGCTAATTTCAACCCCGAAACAAAAACTTTGTTGTTCAGTGTAATCTCTTTAAGGTTATCTTGTTTTAATGGGTATGCAGAAGATTTTAAGGTTAATCTGAATCAACTGGGTCTCTTATCTGAGTTATATCTAACCTTCTGCAGTAAAATTGTAAATATTGTTTCAAAATATTGAAGTCACTAAGGTAGCTCAGGGGATCCGTTCGGATCTCGGAATCTCTGACGCTGCTTCAAATCCCACCCAAGGCAAGCTTTTATTTATAAATAAAGCTTGTTCTGACCTTTGATGTTTAGAATGGGTTGGTAATTTTTAGATAGGCCATCCCTTCTTGATTCTAACTGGTTGAAACGGATGCAAAAAATATATATATATATATATATATATATATATATATATCTTACTACCTTAGGACGCAGCGGGTGTGTCAATGAGTGATTTTTAGTGACAAATACATTGCGAGTTTAGTATTTAGTATTTTGTAAGTAGCGGTGTAGCCAGTGATCAGTACACACCTGTATATAGCGCTCCGTCTTTCCAAAAATAATATACGAGTTGTAGGAAGAACTGTGATCTCAAACTCCACATATATTTTCAGTGAAGTTTCAGTGACTTCAATGAGTGCAATTTCAGCTTGGTGGATCACCTCAAAACAGTGAGTAAATTGAACGATTTTTGTAGCTGTTAAGGAGCACTGGGGACGACAGGGGAAGACCTTTCCCGCCCCCACCTCACCGCGCTAGGCTCTCAAAGCCTCCCTTATCACTCAGCCTGCTGGGTAGGAGGCTCCGTTCGAGACTCATAACTCAGCGATACATGTTCGAGACTCGGCCACTCTACTTTTTTTTTTTTTTTCATTCAAAATTAAATTAATATACTATGAGAGGTAACCATTATCATCAGGTTATTGTTAGTGGAGGGCGAAAAGGGAAGCATCGTACGCACCCATGACCCTTCCTAAAGATAAGAGGCGGCATTCTGCCAGCACCTCTCAAGGAGTGACCAACACATCCCCCGCCAACGAAGTGACAGATAAGAATGAAAACCTATCAACTTTCACAACTGTCAATCCTTTTCAGCCTTTTCAACACATTTCTGGAGAGGAGATGGAAACCACCACCCAACGTATACCCCGACCACCTCCCATTTTTGTCTTCTACGAAAAGTACGAAATTTTCGCCTAATATGCATTCAACTCGATGAGCGAGTCGGCCGCGGGAGATACTCTTGTGTCAACTGTCAGCATGACACTAAAATAATGCCAGATAGCCCAGACACCTGCAGAGGTATAGCTATCTAAAAGAGACGAACGCCCAGCATCACACTTACCAACTAAAGGAATAGCGTGCAGTCAGGCTCGTCATCCGTCACCTCCACCACTCAACCTCTCCTGATTATATCAAAGAGGAGCTCACTGAACTTGGCTTCAGATCAGAAATGCCATTAACATCCCAACAAGCAGGCCTGGTAATGACGGTCATATAAAGACTTCGTTGCCCTTGTTCTTTGTGGATCTCGAGCCCACAAGCAATATAGACGAGATTTACAATGTTATCTCACTTTGCCATTGCAGAATACGAGTGGAGAAGCCCCTCCCTCGAAGAGACATAGATCAGTGCCACAAACGCCAGGAATATGGTCACACTAAAAGATACTGTGATGCGTCAAATGTGGAGGGACACATCTCACAGAGGACTGTCAGAAATCTTGCAGTACATCTGCTGTCTGCGCCCTTTGCCAGAAAAACCATCCCGCCAATTATAAAGGCTGCCAGGTCTACAAAGATTTGAAGCAGGGGATCCAGCCCACCAGACAGCAGAACTCAGCACCTGTAGCTTAAAGACCCCCACCATCCCAAAAACAAAAGTGGACTCAGGTTATTCTTATGCAAAGGCGACCAACAAGCCCAGACAAGAAGAACCTCATCCTCAATGCCAGCCTCCTAGGGGAGAGCGACCTGCCTTCTCTCATGTTCCTCTACCATCAATATCTAATTATCTCCAATCCATGCTCCACTCCTTTTTCTCGAAATTTCTTACCGTACTGATTACCCAAAAGGACGAGCTCATGGTGGAACTGTGTTCCTCATTCGCACTTCCCATACTCATCATTTAATACCTTCCACTCCTACAGTCTCGCTCCAATCCACGGATCAATACTTCCACTTCCCTAACTACTTTTTCTGCGGTATATGACCCTCCTAACAAATCTATCACCTCACGCCAATTCCAAGAGCATTTTAAATCCTTAGGTTCCCGTTTCCTCTCTGGCGGAGATTATAATGCAAAACATCTGCAGTGAGGCACGAGAACGACCTACTCCCGTGGCCGTGCTTTGTAGAATGCTATCTACTCTCACAATCTCTCCACTTTAAGTCCATCCTCTCCCCCCTATTGGACCACCGATGTAAACCGTCTTCCTGATATCCTAGATTTTTTCATAAGTAAAAATCTTATTACCTACCATCACTCTGTAAAAACATTCAATGAACTTTCCTCTGACCACAACCCTGTCCTCTTTACACTGTCTCTCACACCTATCTCTAGACAATTGCCACTAACCTTAATAAGTGGTCCCATTGACTGGCCACCTTTTAGAACTCTCCTAGAAGAGTCACTTGACCTCGGAAACTTCTTAGAAACCTCTGAAGTGCTGAATGATGGTATCCAGTTCTTTACTATAAAGATTCAGCAATGTCTTTGGAAGGCTAACATAAAACCCACCAGCACCCGCTAGACTGTAAATTCAGCTGAACCCTCCATGATTACAAAATCTCATACAAGATAAGCGGCAAGCTCGAGCTCTGTTCCAGACATCCTTCAGATCGTAGAGAGTTCAACCAGCTATCTCGTCTCGTTAAGCAAATACTAGGTGCTTTACGAAATAAGGCATTTAATGCCCACTTGTCTAGTCTCTCAAAAGGAGACACATCTCTCTGGACTGCTACTCACAGGATTTTGAGGTATCTTGAACCTTCTGCCCCCTTACGTCGAGAAGATGGCTCCTAGGCCTTTTCCGACAAAGACAAGACCCAAATGTTTGCCCAGCATCTAAAGCAAACATTCACTCCTCATCCAGATCCCGATAACTTGTCCAATAGCGCGGAGGTTGAGAAGTCACTGGATATACCATTACCAATGTCCTCGCCGATTAAAGCAGTGACACCTTCTGAGGTCAAGTACATTATTAAACATCTGCCTAAGCGCAAAGTACCCGGCTATGACCTTATCACCGGGCTAATACTTCGCAATCCACCCCAAAAGGCAATTGTTTACTCACTTACCTCTATAATTGTGTCCTTCTAACCACCCATTTTCCACTTCTCTGGAAATTTTCTGAAATAATCCTATTACCCAAACCCGGTAAACCTTCTTCTAACACATTATCCTGTCGACCAATTAGCTTTCTTCCTTTACTTTTCAAGGTGTTTGAAAAAGTTTTTTTTTAAACGAATAATACCTATAATAACTTCCTTAAATATTCTTCCTAATCATCAGATCGGCTTCTGATCCCATCATTCTACTGTCCAGCAGATGTTTCGCGCTGTAGACTTTATTTCCTCTTCCCTCGAGAGAAAAGAATTTTGTCCTGGTGCATTCTTAGATGTCACTCAAGCATTTGACCCAGTATCGCATACTGGTCTATGATATAAGCTGAAGTCCATATTTCTAAGTACCATCTACCTAATCCTCAAATCTTATTTTTCTAACCGTTTCTTTAGGGTCCGGCAAGGATCAGATTACTCCGAACACTACCCTGCGAAAGCGGGTGTTCCATAGGGCAGTGTGCTTGGACCCATCCTTTTTATCCTTCATACTGCAGACGGGATTACTCATCCAATACTCTTTCAGCCCTCTTTGCAGATGACAAAGCGATCCTCTCCTCCCATCCTGATTCCAAAACCGCTTCTAACATTTTACAAAATCAACTTGATGCTATTCAGCAGTGGTGCAGTAAATGGAGAATTAAAATAAATGAGTCCAAATGCGTACAGGTAAATTCTCTTCTGAGAATGTTACATACAATAACATCCCTATACCCCTTTCTGATTCAGTACGTTACCTTGGGTTCCACCTTGACTCACGACTCAACTGGAATGAACATACTAAAATCAAGCGACAAGTACTTAACAGACGCCACAGACTCTTATACATCCTTTTAAATAGGCACTCACAGCTAACATTAGAAAATAAACTGACCGTCTACAAGACCATAAAACGACCGATCTGGACCTACGGTGCAGAACTGTTGGGTTCCGCTAAGCCTTCCAATATCCAACGAATACATTCCTTTCAGTCCAAAATTTTCTGAATAATTGCTAACGCTCCATATTATGTGTCCAACTCTACCCTTCATCACGACTTTAATATTCCTTTTGTCAAAGGCCTTTTCTCCACCCGTTTCAAGCTCTTCCATAGTAAACTCCAATTTCATCCCAATCCATATGCCCAATCCCTGTCGTCGGGCCCCTTCTCCCTGCACAGTGATGACCATTTCTTTGTTTTATTGTTGATTTTATTATATTTTTTCTTTTCTTTTATTTTTNGAATAATCGCAAATGCTCCCTATTACGTATCCAAATCCTTCCTCACCACGATCTTAATATCCCTTTTGTTCAAGACCACATTTCCTCTTGCTTCACTCTTTTGTACAATCAATTGCCATATTAACTCATTTTCACTTTCACAGATCCTGATCTCCAACTGTAACCTCTATTATCCTCCTCTTCCATTTGAAATAAAATTAAAATGGCCTTGTGACCTCCTGGGAAAAAAAAAAAAAATTTAATTTGAGAGGCACCCTCTGGACACTTTCTCTCCTGATCAATGCATTATTTATTACTTGTTATTTTTTCCTCTTACAAAATTGTAAAATATTTTGTATGAAGCATGTGTCAAAATTATTTTCTTTGTTTGTTTAATTTAATAATAATTAATTTATTTTGTGTAATTTAGATTAATAGGCTCATCTGTATATGTTAATATTAAGGGTGGTTGTAGTTAAATAAAAAAATAACTCTTATTTCAAATATAACTAAACAGTATAAAGACAAGAAAATTGACTGTAAACTTAAAGGAGAGTGGTACACACCTGCATCTGGAGTCATTTCAGACTGCACTCGGAAAGAGATTTTTTTATTCCCCATTCCCATCTTCCTCCTGTGCCTCGTTTATCATTATACTACTTTTATTTAGTTAATGAATTTTAAAATTGATATTTTTTTCAGTACATAAGAGTTGTTTATTCTGGTAAGCTATTTTTCTTCATGTTACTGTGTTTTCCCCATTTAATGGGCACATAAAGTTTTGAATTTTCTCTTTACTCTTATGTATGCAGTTATTGCATAAATGTTTGTCAATTTTTTGTTTAATAGCGAAAGTTTTTCTACATCACAAATGAATATTTTTAATTGTCTTTTAGTCAATGGATTATTTCATTGGATGCATGCATAACATATTTTAATTTGTTTTATTATTTAATAATACTATTTTAAGTTATCTAATAGCAATTTAAGTCTGACCGTATGTTTCTGATATGTGCATTCATTCACAAAGATTGTTACTAATAGGATTGTGAACAACCTAAATGTAATTTTAACCTAATGTAATTAAATTTTGTTTAATCTTAGTTCACTTATAATACAAGAATTAAACTATTTTTTCACCAAACTATAGTCAAAGTTTAATCGCATGGGATTAGTTTAAATCACATGTCTCAATGCTTTATGTAAGTCTGCATGGGATTTTTATGCCCGGTCAGTATTAAATTTTTTAGTCATTTATTGTCTATGTTTCTGTGACTAGTTTTAATGGGTTCAATTCCAATGATATATTTTTGTGACATTGTCAATCAGTTAGATGTTACACTTATTAATATAATTTGAGACTTTTTAAAGTGCGTTAAACATTTTTCGTATAGATATATTCTAAAAGGAAATGATATTTAACTTTTTAAAAATAGAAATCTTAAAGAGGGCGCCAGGGTAGCTCAGGGGATCTTTCGGGTCTCGTAATTCTGACGCTAGTGGTTCAAATCGCGCTCAGGGTAGCTTTTATCTGTAAATAAAAGCTTGTCTAGAGCCATATATGTCTAAAATTGGATGGAAAATTGTAGATATCCCTTCCCTCTATGTCCCTAAGTGGTCGAAAGGGAGGTTAACCCTTTCAGACCTGAATTATTATTTTTTTTTTTTTTACATTTTTTTTTAAATTTTATTTATTTATTTTATTTTAAATTTTTATATTTTATGTGTACATTTGTGTACGCCAGGGCTGAAAGGGTTAAAACAAAAAAACAATAAGTTACTGTCTAAATTGTTTCTGAAAAGTTGTACAAGTGTTCTCGATCTTGCCTAAAAAGTTTTTTTTTTTTTTTTGTTTTGCGGGGCCTTCTTCACTTATTACCTTATTTTCCTACATTAGCTGGTAAGTCACTTTTAATATTGATATTATGATGTTTCTTTTAATTTTAGACTGTTCTGAATTATTTCCTTCAGTTTTGTTTTGCTCCTATTTATTACCCATGTCTGTTGGTCAATTCTGTTCTTTTCAATTTCATCTGTGTTTATTATCATAGATTTTTGGTCATTATGGGGTTCATCTATTGTGTAAATTTTGCTTAGGTAACTCAGATGTATCAGTAAAAGGTAAATATCTGGTGGCGTTGGAAATTTATTTAATTTTTTTTTTTTGGTTTATTTATATTATTTCGTGTTCTGGATATAGTGTTTTAACAGATTTCCTACGTGTGAGTTAAGTTATTCGCGTTGAAATAAAATTAGATATAAGGGGGGGGGGTTAAGAGGAAGACTAAATTTCTTTTTTTCTTCTTTTTTGAGTTGGCAGAACATAAATATTAGCAGAACATAATAATAAATGTAAAATTTATTTTCTATACAATTTTTATGAAAAATTCTTACTAATGAATATATATTCGAAATAACTACGATGGCTAAGTCATTGCTCACTCTTCTTATAAGTCAGAATTCGTCAACTGTTTTTGATTATGTCCATCGCAATGAAACTTATGAAATTTGTTTTATTTACGCAGTTCCTGCGTTAAAAACTTTTTTCTTATAGGTTTCAATTGTATTGTGACGTTATAATTATAAAATTGATGAATTTTCATTTTAGTAACTCTTTTAGATTCGTTTTTTAAGTGATTGTTGACTGCTGCGTTTTAAATGTACGTTTAACTATAGTGAAATTCCATTAATATAATAGGGTGTAAAATATATGCCTGAAAAAATTAATGCAGGTAAGTCTTTTCCTTTAGTTGATTTGTTGTTTCCATTTTGTTAATGTCCTGCATGTATATGATACTATATTTATGAATTCTAAAAAAAAAAAATTGTCAAACAACTGTAATAACAACTCTCAAGTGTAATGTTTCTAGTATGTGCTTTGGAAATGTTTTCTTCTGAAGTGTCTTAGTATTAATATTAGTTTTTTAGTCAGTAATGTTCATTAAAAAAAAAAATTTAACTCTTAGGGTTTTGGTGATTTTAGTAGTCCTTGATAAATCATATGCAATAGCTTAAAAAATCTGAAAATAGTTAAGTTTCTTTTGTTTTTTGTCAATGGATGATATTTTATGGCTTCGACTTTTCAAAAGTTGTTTTTACCTGAAAGATAATATATTGCTGCTGAGATACTATTAATAACTTTATTGGTCAAGTAAAAGAGAATCTTTTGATAATAGCATGGGTTTTATCATGTGGTTTCAAATTACAAAATCTTTAAATATGCGATATTTTTTCTTTTCTAAACTTTTTTTTTGAGGGAGGAGGTTTATACTTTATTTACTGCTTGATCATTCATATTCACAGCAACTTGAAGTTGTCCTAAATGTTTGCTTTTAAATTTGAAAATACATTATTTGTTCTTGTAATTAGTATGTTTCTTGAAGTTTAAATTTATTTTGAGAAATGTAATTTTTCTTCTTTAAATTTTGATTTTCAGAATTTCTGCAATTTTTAAATTTTATTTAGGCCCTGTTAAATGATTGTTTCTAAATTAATATCAATATTTTTTAAATATTAAAATATAATTTTTTAACTCAATATTTATTTAGGCGAGGGGTTCATCAGGAAGAATTAAGTTCCTCTTGGCTTATTAAAAAAAAAAAAAAATCCTTTTCTTCAGGTTCTACCATGAGCTCTTGTGTAAAAGTTTGATTGGTATTGTAATTGTGATTTTTATATGAATGGCAATTCTAACATTTTGAACATATTAATACTGGAGATTTTAAATTTATTATAAGTTATGCTGGAGAAATTAATCAGGGTTTCGGCCAGGATTAGAAATATGAGTATTCCAAAATTATTGGGTAATTATTTTATTATTGCCAACGTTTTGACTTAACTTGTAAATCAAAAATAGGGCGATAATGATGTATGGAGAGATCTCTGAGGGAAGTTTATCGTCACATCTCAGAATGTGGAACAATTTAGTTAGCTGAACTCCCAGTGAAAGGGACATAAACATTTCGTGACATAGCCCTTTCTGTTTTACTGAAAGGTGTAGGAGAACCAGAAGGCTAGCTTTTAATAATAATTTTAAGAATGAGAAATCCAGATTCACTTAATCTTGCTCAATACATGTTAACAAACGACTATCAATTTGGATCGAATAAACCTCGAAAATTGATACATCAATGCAACTTAGTACAAACCATCCCTAGGAGATGGTTCCCTTGAAGTATTATAAAGTTTAGCAGCTCTTCTTCAACTAACTAATTATTTTATATAAAATTTATTTACTACTAGAAAAAAACTTCTTCATATTAAAACCAAACAATTTTGCGCTTAGAAATCTGAGGATTCAAACCCTACAAATTCCAATGAGTTATTTAAGGCCAAAGGCCAAAATCTTTCCTACAATTCCTTATCCCTTATCCACCTCATCTAGAGACAATTAGACCTGAATATACTAAGAATATAAACTACTCACTACATCTATAGAAATCACAGAGACTGAACTTAAAATAACAGAGACAGCTGAAGAACTTATTCTTAAGAATACATGAGAAGAATTCTCAAGAATCAATACTTAATGAATATTATTATAAACAATGAAAATCAACTATCATCTATAATATACCTCTATTAAATTTAAAAAGGATTTTGTAAGGATTGCACTCTGGTAGCTGTCTTATCAATCCTAATATAAAAATATTTTTAAAGTAAAAAAAAATTATGAGCCTTTTGAAATAATCACAGTTCATAAAAAAAAATCACTAAAAAACAGTCACATTAACTTTTCCAAGCTATTAAATCTTAGTGATCATAAACTTAAATTTCATTTATTAAATTTTCACAATAAATTTGATATTCACTTGGAAGTGGGTAATTAAAACATAAAAAAATATACCTTTTTTCAACCATATATTTGTATTATTACATCTTAGATATAAATTACAATTAATACTCAAGATGTAGTCCATTGTTACCTACCGTTGTTAGTCATCTGCTATCAAATCACTTGATCCCTTGCCATTACCATTACTTGGTATGGCTGTCAAAGAACTCTTGGACCTGAATTTATATTTCCTCATCAAATAATAAAATTTGCCCTTAAAGAAAATGGACTGTGGATTAAAACAAATAGTAAAATAAGGTGCGAGGTCTGGACTATATGGTGGATGAGGCAGGAGTTTGAACCCATGAAATACTTTAAACTTATCTTAGGCTCTACGGGAAGTGTGAGGAGGAACATTATCTTATTGGAATATAACTCTTTTTTTAGTTGCTCTCAGTAGAAATCAGAATTCTTAGAGCATCCATCATGAACAAATTTGTGTTGAATAACACCTTCCAAATTTCAAAAAATGCAAGGTTTAGATTTTTTTTTTTTTCCAAACTGTCTCTTTTCAGTAACCAGAAAAGTTGTTTGACCGTGATAGTTACCATGGTTTTGTCAGTAAACCCACTTTTCACCACAGACCACCACAAATTTCCCAGTAAAATTTCATATCAGAAGGGTTTTCAATAAATTTTCACAAATTTCTAACCTGAGCTGATTGCTGAAGACTAAGTTAGTGAAGAACCAGACTGGTGAATAGACTATTGTTCTTTTTCACCTTCTTCATAGAGAGTAGATGGCGATTAACAGGATCTTTTGACACACCTTACTCCTTGGCAATTTTGTGAGTACTTGTTCATGGATTTGGCTTAATAGCTTTCTGCAGAACCACATTCTTCTTCCTTTCCAACGTTGTATCTGCACTGTTAAATTTTCAAACAAACTCCATGCAATGTGCTGGAAATCTTCCTCTTTATATTTAATAATTTTAGGAGTTGCTTCAGTGGCTGTGAAAATTTTTGTCTAGTAATGCCTTAAAATTATGAGAATTTCATAAGGGACTGTCATGTGTCTTCTTTGAAATAACTAAACAGGCTTTCTTTGAAAAAGTCTAGTGGGATTTAAAAAACTTAGAGATTGCTTTAAAAGTTTTTTTTTTTTTCTTTTTTAACGTGTTTATTTTAAGTATTAAATAGGATTAAAAAATTTACAATCCTTCATAATCTTGAATTTGATAAAACAGCCACTTTTTATTTTTTTGTACATCTCTTTATTAAATAAATGTGTTGATTTTCTTAACAACAAGTTAAAAACCTCAACTAGTTCCATTAATATAAAATTTTATGACATTACATTACTACAGGAAGTTAGGAAAGAAACTGAAAAACTCTTTTATTTGACTTTAATAATTCCTCCAGGATATTCCAAAGACTAATGATTACAAAAAAATTAAGGAGCTTAAACAATTCAGGAATCCTCATTTACTCTAATGATATAATAACATACAGTACTACTTTTCAGGAACACATATAAAAACTAAAATAGGTTCTATAGACTAAGTCTAATCTAAAAATACAATAGAACAAAACCAAAGTTTTAAGAAAAGAAGTAACTTACCTAGTAGATAACTTTTAAAGCAAAGGCATAAGACTGGACAGATCAAAACTAATATTCAAAGAAAAATTTAATATACAAAACTTATACAGACCTTACGGAATACTTAGGTTATTATATAGATTTCATCAAAGGTTTTACAAAAAATTTTAAACCCTTTTAGAAATGTTATATATATATATATATGATGTATCCATCTCTATGTACCATCCAGCTCTTCACTTCG
>KZ807595.1:342019-356841 GCA_000696205.2 Oncopeltus fasciatus | reverse complement strand
TTTTTTTTTTTTTTTTTTTTTTTTTTTTTTTTTTTTTTTTTTTTTTTTTTTTTTTATCAGACAACTTTTATTTAAGTAAATTATTCATTTAGATTATATATTAGTTGTCTAGGTATGAATGTGTAAAAAATGATTTGAATATTTTGTGCTGATGATGTAAACACATCATCTTGAAATAAAATTTAAATAAAAAAAATCAAATTTAGTCATACCTTGATCCTCTCCATTGTTCCTTTGTTTTGTCAACTGGACATTTTTCTCTCCCCATCATCTCCAACTCTTGTTTCACCCAAAAGAAGCAATAAAAACTATCCAGTAACTCCCCTCCCATAATACTCCTGATTTTGAATCACATCTGTAATTCTAACATCTTCCCCAGAAAGCCATCTTCTTTCTAACCTACATTTATAATTCAGCCCTACAACACAGTACTGCAACCTACTTTCCCATCCTATACAAGTTTGCCCCTATTGATGGTACATAAAAAGGGCAAACCTCTTCATTCTCCCTCTTCCTTCCATCTCATTTTTCTCTTCCCAGTCAAGGATAAAGTTCTCAAAAAGCTTCTCATTACTCACTTATTCCTATTCTAGAGCCAACCCTCTCTTCCCACTGATTCGATTTCCATAATACCCAATCCACCATAGATCAAATTCATCAAATTGTTGTTGACATTTCCTCACCCTTTGAGCAAAAGGAGTAGAGTAGAGTGCTTGGATCTCTTCCTGGATGTGGCTCAGACTGGTTATCGAATTTGGCACCCTGGCCTACTCCTCAAGCTGAAAACAGTCCATCCCTCCATCTATTAACTCATTATTAAATTCTACCTTTCCAATCGTTATTTTTCTATTTTTTACAGTTCTTATTTGCCCTCTTCCTTTCCTCAATTTGCTGATGTTCCCTAGGAAAGAATCTCATGCCAATCCTATTCCTTATCTACTCTGTAGACATGCTAAATCATCTCCTCACATCCCTCTTCACCTTTGCTATTGTTAAAGCCATTCTCTCCTCCAATATCAATCTTGTGCTCTCCTCTCACTGCATCCAAGAGAACCTTTGTCTCTTAGAGCCTTGGCTCTCAAAGTGGGGAATCAAAGTTAGTCTAATCAAATCAAATAACCTTCACTCTTTATCATCACCTATCCATGTTAAACTCCACATCCAAATCATACCCAAAAATTCTCAACCCCTTACCTTAGACAAAGACTCACTTGGGGCTCTCACATTAACGCCAAGAAAATAACAGAAAATACTGATTACTGTCATGACCGACAGACAAATGATCAATGCTATCTCTCCAGAACAAAAGGCATATACATAACAATTCTCTGACCAACAAGGACATATGTTGTCCAGAAATTTGGGGGAGTGCCAAATCCGCACAAATTAAAAGACTACAATCCTTACAGTCCATCATACTCCAGAAAATAGTGAACGCTCCCAATTATGTTTCTAACCCCACAATCCACTATGACTTTTATATCCCTTTTGGTTCTTTCTTCTTTCAAAAACGCTACCATTCTTTCCATTCCTGTTTCGATGGACACCCTAATCCCAATACCTCAGCTTTCTTCTCCTTTACTATGTATAAAAAAATAGAATGGTTATTATATTATTATCAAGTGAAATAATAATATATTATATAAAAAAATTAAATTTTAGGAAATTTATTTTCACAGCCAGTGTGAAAATATATGAATGTGCATCTAAACTTATGCAATTCAAATACTCTACTACCACAAAATTAAAACATAAGAGAGCAATATAGACTTATTTTGTGTCTTATGTATAACCAACCAAGATCCCAAATAAAAAATTTTAATAACTTTTTTTAAATTACTAAAATATACTAATAAATGGATATTAAAATATGTAATATAAGAATCAAACAGGCATTAGTAAAATGGTGTAGGCTCCATTTAAAAAAATTTTTTTTCAAAAACTTTAGATTAACAAAATGGTAACATGTATAATAACATATGAAACAAATTTCAGAAAATAAAATAAAACTTAGGGCTCAATCAAAACTTCAATTTTTAAAAACATTTTCATAAATATTTAGTATAATATGGAAATACTAAAAAATGAATTGTTAGATCTGAATTACAGTATCACTAGCCATGAAATTCAAATGTTATCAGTCTCAATATTTAATGCTATTCAAGATATTGAAATGTCTACAACATTTTGTATATTAAAAACATTTCACCCTAGTATTACGTTTACTCTTGGACTATTTAATGAACTTAAGAATATAGGTCAATATACCAATTCACTATCATTTAATTCAGAACACAGTAATGTATTAAAATTTCAGTCATTATTATCAATTAATTGTAAATTAGATGTAGGTAGTTACAGCATAGCTTATGCTATTAAACTACCCATATCTTTACCCAATATTTATGAATTTTATTATATGTTTCCCATTCCTACTTTGCAGGAAAATCAGTACTTAACCATATCTACCATATTTTAAATTTTTTGTCCAGTAATGTACTTCCACATCATGTTGTCAACATATAATCAGAAATTAATTGTGAAAAGATTGAGTACTTCCATTCCCCCAAACAGCTTTGCTATACCACACATCAAATGATTTGAGGACAAAATTATTAATCAACATGAAAAACACGTCCATTGAATAAATTGAAAATAACATCAAGTTTCATCACCCACATTCTTAGAGCAACTGATACATTGTTGCAATGCCTAAAATTGTGGAATTCAAATTTAACTCTTCATAAAACATCCAAACCACCTACATCAAAATAGATACCTTATTAATCTAGAAAGTATGCTCTTGTTTTTTCAAAATGTCTCCTTTCACTTTTCAAAAAGCAGTAGACGTCAGATAATAGAAACCAGTTATTGTCTGGTAGTTATTAAGAACCTGATACATCAAGTTCAAACTCTAATGAAAGTTGGAAGCTATTTTTGCGCGAGTTTGCAAATTTGGCCAACTTCTCGACTTTAAATATTTATGTTTTGAATACATTTAAATACAAAACGTCCCCCCCCTCACTTCCACACTTACCATAAGCCTAGGCTAGGACCAACCTCAGCGAATATTCATTCCCTATTCTATTCATTATTCTTTTCCCCTTTTAAGGTAAAATTTCTCTTTACTCTTGTTTTATCTCTTTTTAATTAAACAAGGAAAATTCGTTTAAAGTACGTTGTTCCTACCTGACAGAAATTCAATCCATATATCCATATTATTCTCTTCAAAAATAAGCTTTTATAATATATTATCTTTTAATCTTCTCTCTACCTCTTTTGTACTATACTACTCGAAAGAAAATGTATCTATGTTTCTTTATAATGTACCTCTACAGTTTTTATTCCTTATAAACATATATCTTTTTTTTTTTTTTATTAATTTACTTACTCCATTTTATGCCCGATAATTATATAAGTTTTCTGCATTGGGATCGATCTATGATTTGACATAGATTTTGGGAATTCCAAAAAGCGAAATTTTTTACCTATAATTACAATTTTGAGCGTAAAAGAGCCTCATAGACTTGCAAAAAAGCAAATGATGCGAACGGAATTCAATACGAAGATATCCTTCCCCCCCCCCCCTCTCGCCATCCCCTCTATTTGTCAAGAGCTCTCCAAAGCTATTTCATTGTCTCAAGCCCTTTTCACCCCGACCAGCTAATACCGATTCTCCAGTAACAGCTTCTGTATAGTCTAAGTTTCATTAAAGATGGACGCTTCATTATACCTCACCATGACCTATTGCTAAGAAATTCTTCTTCTTGAAAACATCTTCCCGCTTCTAAAAATATCTTCCTGGCGTTAATGACCAAAGGTTGACACGCCATTAAAAAAAANTAGTGTTGGAGCTCCCGTGTTATAAAAGTCAGCCATAGTGAGTCATCTCCCAAACAAGTCAACTCGGAAATTCTAAATGTGGATTGCCTTTGAAAAAAAAAAAAAAAAAGAAAAATATGGACCTAAATAAGAGTAAATAGCGAAATTTACTTTAAAAGCCGTAGAGAACAATGAATGCATGTGATGTGTCCACCAAAGTTTGCTCTAGATTGGCGAGGAACATAGTAGGAGAAGTGTTTTCCCGTCGTAGCTACATTTGTGAATTCCTTCCTTAATATTCGTGAAAATGAAAAATATTATGGAACATAAAAATTATAAAATTACATTTTACACGGATTATATTCTAAAAAATGTCGTAACTGAAATTTTACGTAGATATGAATTCTTTTAACTTGGGTCTTTCTCTAAATCCCGTAATTAAATTATTAAATATGTTTTAATATAGATTTTTTTTTAATTTATGAAATATTAAGATTATAAAATTAAATTTTACATCTGCTTTGCAACTTAAATTTTTTTTTTTCCGTAATGCTAATAGTTACGAAGATATTTCGATTTTTAATTTTGGTAATTGTTTGAAATTATGTTTATTAAATATATTGAGAGAGTATTCTCACTTTCTCAACTTCTGTTTTATCCTTATTACTTTCATACTCTATGGATTGCTCTCTTCTTTGTCACCATTAAAAAATTTTTTTTTTTTTTTAAATCACAAATAAATGAGTGTTAGTGCCGGTGTAAGTCTGTTTAGGCAACCCGAACTGCTCAACTGCAATGTGGGCATGTACAGCCCAACCGTCTAGGAATGCATTACGAACATGTTAACGTGTGGTTTTTTGTACACTTGTTTAATACGAGTAATCTATATATATATATGCACAAACACGTTTCACCTACGTTAACATAGATTATTAGAGAGTTGTTATGAATCATTCGTTATTTGTTAGCATATATATTTGAAATGTTTACTTATTTATTTTTTTTGTTTTCGTACAAGTATTCCAAATTGTATGAAAGTAATAAAGAAGGCGTAACATAAAAAAAGGATAATCCATTTGAAAAAAAAAAAAAATATTTCAAATAAATACTTGATTACTATTCGTAGATTCTCTAAAGAAGAATTTTCACTACTAAAAATAATTTAGTTTTATGTTACATCTATTAGGTTCTAGACCTACTTGCCCTTTTTGCGAGCCGTGTAGAATCTTCTTCTTTTTTCGTTTAGTGAAATACGAAAAACTGGTATATCCACGCGAGAACTCTTGTAATTTCATTTTTATTACGCTTACATTTTTTTAAAAAATACAAAGCTTTTTTTTAACTATGTGCCCCCTAAATACTACTCCAAACTACCTGTTTCTTTCCTGGGAAAGGCATTGAACCCATCTATACATCAACCGTGGTTTATAGTTTATAATAGATTATAGCATTCATACGAGCCGTAAGTACTCACTTCTCAGATTAAGTGGTTAGTAAAATGCAGAGAGGTATAAATCTATCTACATTTTAGGAGATTTTCCTTTAATCCTGAGGGGTGGGAAAAAGAGTACATTGTGCATTTCCTGGATGTATACTCTTTTATAAAAACATTAAGTGATTTTGTTGAATAATGGGCTATGAAGTTATCAAGAGGTTCTTTAAGTATTAAATGGGAGAAGTGTAGTAAATCAATAATGAAAGGTATCCTGTATCCATTCTCCAAAGGATAGTGGTTCGAACTGCAGTGCCAGCAGTTCAGATACAAATATATGTACGTCGAAAATGGATCCAAGGCTACTTATGCATGTGTTCGGCAATACAGTGCTACGGGAATAAATTCCAAACTCCGGAATAAACTTACTGTTTTAGAATACTATGTTTGTGGTATGACGATTGGTATGAAAAACCCAAACAGTAGAGCTATCGGCCACGAGGAAAAAGTAGTTCTTGCAACTTCTCACAGATGGCATCTTTGGTATAATTGAATATCCAGTGTAGAGGTGGTCATAGATAACTTCCATTTTTATAAATGAAAGAGGTTAGAAATTTTCAGACTTTTGAGAGCTTATCATAGTCTTAAAACAAATTTATGTATTGCTGAACAATGACCTGTTTTCTCTTTTATCCTTTTGTCGGGATACTATTGCCATACTTCCAGACCTATATAATTGGAACATGGAAATAAAGGAGTCTGAACGTTGATCGGTTATCACTAATTTGACTATGTGATAAGGTAATAAACTGTAGAATTATCGCATTCTCATCTAATAATATATACAGGCTGATGCAGCAGAAGGATGGGCAGTAATTATTTTACGGTAGGTGCCTGCAGGCTTGTAAGCAACAATTAGGCTGATATACAGGAAGACACATCATGAAAATAAGTAACAGACCTCTTTCAGTTTAACATGCATTTGAATTATTTAGGGTTGAAGAGAAATTCCAGTCACTGTAGTCAATAAAGGATCCGTGGACACTACAGTCTAAAACAATTGTCTGTATTATCGTGAACAATGATACAATTAGGTACTTGTAATGGTAGACAGCCGAAATATCTTCGCTATTTCTACTGACATTATTGCCATTTTATTATTTTGCAAGTTGGTACTTTATATACTCTGAAGATGAAGTTGTTGCTACTGTTATTGGATCGCTTCCTGTCAATGGCCCTGAGGATGAATTATGCAAGAGAGAAACTGTAGTTAGTCCAAGTAGCCGGCTCATCAGCGTACTTCACTCACTAGCACAAGAATGAGCATTCTAGAAACATTTTTCCATTCCATCTCCGGCAGTGGTTTCACAATAGGTCGAAAACCCACAGAGAATTTCTAAAAGTACGTTTTTTTATTAGTCCGTCTGTCACACAATGTCTTTGACAGAGCTGTCTGTCTGGTGATCGGAAACTTTTCAAGGTTAATGAAATTGCTCAGTGATACACATCAAACGTCAGCTTTAGGAAAATAAATTTTATATTAGGGTTTATGCCGGTCAGTAATCAAATTCAAGACCTACATAGCCAACAACTATGATGATGAGTTCTAATGGATTTAGAGTGGACAATAGATTAATTTTTTTTTACAAATTAAAGCAGCACTTTTGTTTAATAAAATAGCCTACAAGTATGTAAATAGGCAATGCAGGAAATATATTCAATTTGATTTACAAATATAACAGGCCTTATTTCTTTATTTATGAGCATTTTCTCTGAGTGATATGCGTCTTCTCCTCCACTTATTATTGAGGGGGACCTGCTAAAATCATTTTGTAACACACTGATTCGTGATGTGTCTCTGAACTGCTGAGAGCTAGCCAGTCTTGGGGCTCGGGGAAGAGGGCGCTCGCCTACAATATTGGCTCGTGTCCTGTCTTTCTATTTCTCCTCTGTTATGTAGGAATTGAAGTGTGCACTGATGCCTCGCGAGAGGAAATCGAGGGGATAATGCATCTTTTGGGAGATTTCGGCAAATGGTGCCTCAACAGAGAGTTACCTGCGTTCTTTAAACGCCTTTAGCTACCTCTGACACTTGGCACATTTTAAATGTTTTCTTTTTTTTTCTTTGTGTTTGAAAAACATTTGGGCTGTAAAATGCTTAAAAATAAATCTTTCATGAGAACATTAATTACATACTTGTGTGTGCCTTCAAAATCAGGAGTGGCCACAGGAGACATATCCCTTCAATAGCAGTATTCGTTTGATTACTTAAGACTGGCGTCTTCCTGCGGTCAATCCTGCCCTTGGAGATGGTCTCGAAACGGCAGATGGTATGGGAACTCATCAAACAGGAAAGAGTCGATCTTATTTTCCCTTTGTATGAGTCCTTGTAATCTCCACGTATTATCTGGGAATAAAAAATCAAATAAATGTTACAGTAATTAAATTGCCTGTACTGCAATTTATAATTGCCTATATTTCGAACGGAAACGTGTAAGTAATATGTAGCCATCTCTTGAAGAGATCTTTATGGCCTCTGAAGCCATCTTCTGAGAGGAAACAGGACGCGTCGCGAGAGCTGGCAGGATGCTGAGAGAGTCCCGGTAGCTGTTGTGACGCGGGAATAGAGCACGGTCAGAGGCGGAAGTCTAGGGCGGGGGAGGTGTGTCAAGGCTTTGTTTACATCCGTAGTGCGGGCAGGCGCCGCTGGTCGCGCACTCTCCGCTCTGCCTGCGCGGGCCAGTCTGCTCCCGCCTCACTTGGAAGTGGGTTTTCGTCGCTGGAACCTCCTCGCGACCACGTGACTGCCGGCCTGCGTATCTGTTTCTGTGCTGTGTCAGTGTCTGTGCCTAGTGACTAGCTACGGAGAGCTGCTCTACGTCATTCGTAGGTAAGTTAGTCCTTTCCGGTAAATAAAAAGGACATTTTTACGGGTTTAAGTAGGAAACTGTTTCTCTTTATTAAACACTGATCTTTCTAAATAAGTCTCTTGCTTAAAATGGTATTTGAACGCAAATTATTAATTTATAAAATAAATCTACGTGCCTTTTATTAATGAAAAATGTCTGTCAAATAATTAAGTATAAAATAATATATTTAATATTAAAACGGTAAAGACTTATTGCAAAAGCATAACCATAGACACTCATTATGTAATGAAATAATAAATAAATAATAAAAAATCCTTATTATAACTTAACATTATGTATGTAATTTTTTTAAAATCCCAAATAAATTTAACATAATGACTGGCGTTCCAATAAAAAATAACATTATTTTTGTATGTAGTACCTTTTAACAACTTGAGGTCATTGAGGGAGAGACTATCCACAATTACTGTACTCCAAACAACTATTGCTCAGGGAAAGCTTTTATTTTTCATTAAAAGCTTTTCTACGGCGAGATTCGAAGCCGCTGCTTCTGGATTTGGAGGAGACCCGAAGAGTCCCACCGGCTAACCCAACTCTCGTTCTTTTCATGAAGTACATTCTAATACTTGATTTGGATTTTACCTCGTTTTATTTCAATTTATAGAATTTGAATTTGAAATTAACTGTTCATTTAATTAAAAAAAAATGTGAACCTTTATATTTCAAATGTTTAATATTGCTCAATTCTTTGAAGTATAGAGTAAAATAATTTAAAATTTTGTAATAAATTATCTACTTCAAGGGAATGAAGAAATCAAGTCATAATAAAATGCTACTAATTAAAATTGTATATTATGTTCATTTGAATTTGGAATGAATAATAATTTTACTTTTTAAGGAATAATTTCTTCTCGATTAACATAATTTCCGATTAACTAATTGTTAGTGAAAAACTGATTGAAAAGTAGGATTGAAAAATTAATTCGTTTTCCCCTTAGTAGGACAGGAGTTTAGTTCATTTCTGCTTGTACTTTCGCTCAATAACTATATATTTAGTGATTAATTAGCTAAATAATTTTTAATGAACTAATTTAATAAATACAGTTAAATTAGGTATAACTTGTTCATAGTGATATTTCCAACCTCAAATTAGCCCTTAGTTGATTTATTGTCCTTCGTAGAGAGTTTAATCTTGTTTTGCTTGCATATTCCTCACTGATGTGAAGATTTGACCGTTTTTTAATAGATAATGGTAATTGTATGAGTGATGTATCTAAAGGTGGAAAGTGTGTATTTTGTAGGGTGAACAGTGGTATCTTTCATTTTATTGGTGTAGGATCGTAAAAATGTGTAGTATCGGACATTGATTGATATGAAGTTAGTTTAAATTAATGTGATGTATAATTTAATTATTAATTGTAATTGTAATTGAATTGTAAACGTTAAGTTTCTCCTCTCCCTACTTTAATTTTATTTCTTATTGTAGCGATACGGGATTAATAGCTATAGATACATACAAACAGAATTTAATTTATCCATTGAAATACTGAAGAATAATCTATCTCCAACAATGGAATTGGACTTTTCCACTTATAAACCAACAATTATCAAATAATCGACAGGACGTAACAAGAATTACAAGTAAAAGTTATAAATAATATCCTCTTTCAGAAGAGCCCTTATCACCAATAACAAACCCCACACTGAACTGTCTTCGTAGTGATTGTGAGCTGGCTGTTTACTGTCAGTCTGCATGTACATTGCACGTACATTGTCGGTTGGCTTTATAGACCCGAGGGATCTTAGCCGCATCCTGTGGTACTTGTGTGCATTTGACCAGCCCTCAGAGATCTCCTTACAATTCAAGGCTGCTTTAAATATTCGGTAAATCAAGTTATATGTATAAAACCTAATTCACCGAATACTTAAATCAGTCAAACGGTAAAGGGAAGTATACATATACATACATATATACATATTTGCATATATTTATATATACTTACATACATATATACACATGAGAGAGAGAGAGAGAGAGGAAGGAGGAGACTTTAAAAAAAAAAAAACGTTGAATAAAATTATATTAAGTTAAAATTGTGTGAAGGGAGAAGGTTTATAGGAAGACGAAACTTTTAAATATATTATATTATGAATTATTTTTATTACAGAAGAGGTTCTAGATAATAATTTGTCCCTAGTATCTATGTTCTATATACATTTTTACGACAAATGCTTGTAATAGGAGATATTTATGAATGTAACAATGGAGGTGAGCAGAGCGCTCCACTCCCACTCTTCCTTCCTGGTCGAGAGCCAGCTGTAGTGGGCCTTTTTACGCTCATTGCCTTGACCTGCTTGTAAAATCTTTTTGTCAATTGGAAAATTATTTAAAAAAACTTATGTACCATACGAGTTGTCAAATTTAATTTCAAAACATGTATGTCATATCATATTTTGATTTAGTAGGCAAATTATGGTTGATATTCAGCAGTGAATTTCGTGCCGTGCACTTCTTTTTTCCACTTCTTGATCGACTTAAAGCCAGTCCTTTTGAACTTATGGCGGGTTAGAAATCAGCTAGACTTGCTGTAAGCTATAATTTACATCTAATGTAGGTATTTAGTTGTCGCTTTACTAAGTGTCGTTCCTATTGTAACGTAATATCTTATCGAGCACCATTAGTTTGAGATCCTGTAACCTCGCCATTTAAACAAGTTAAGGCCGCCGGGTTAGTCGAGAGGGTCCGTTCGGGTGTCTAATACCCAGCAGTGTGGGTTCGAGTCCCGCCATGGGCAATCATTTATCGAGAAATGAAAGCTTGCCCCCCAGACCCATGAGTATTTAGAGTGGGATGTCAACCTACCTCCATGACTCCATCAAGTGTTGAATGGGCAGTTATAAATATGAAAATAAAAATGCCCTACTGAGGAGCTGCGTGAATTAAGATATCCCATGCTTAGTGGATGAGAGATCCTGAGAGAGCAGTGAGCATGAAAAGAAAGACCTCTAAACCTGGCTCTAGACTGTCCGGGAAGGAAGAGTGGGAAACTACACAGCCATTATATAATTGCATTTATATTCGTAAATATCTCCCTCAATAAGCAGTAGAACATAAATTTTAGAGAATTATATTTTTCTCCTCTATTTCCTCTTTACTAAAAAAAATGTAATGATGCAAATGTAAGATTTGGTGGTATTCCTTTTAAAACCTCACCTCCGATGAATTCATTCAACAGCTGTTTTGCAATAAAAGCCTAAATATGAAATTTGGTTTCCATATTTTACAGGGGTAAGGGTCCGCCAAAACTCGAAATTCATTCTACTCAAAAATGATTATTTTACTATTAGATTTTTTTGTTAGGGTTCGGCTAAGGTAGATTAAAAAAATACAAATAAAAAAAAAGTGTATTTTTCAAATTATCTACTAACATCTCGGCTTACATTCTAAAATCACATTTTCATGATCTTAGGATGTATTTTTCCTTTACCGATTACATTATGCTTACTTATGTTCGTTATTAAATAAATATGTTGCTGACAGAAGTTAAGGAAGCTCTTTCATTATTTCAAATTTCTTTGTTTTATTGCGTTTCCTTTCCTGAGATAAGAGGAAAAAAAAAAACCAGTCGTTCAGGAGCTGCAAATAATGAAAGCAGTTTTACTACATTAAATATGGTCGTAGATAGCAATGAGTGTAAATTGTGACGTAAAGAAGGCAAGGGGGGAAATTGTTGGTGAAATGCTCAACTTTCGTAGCAACATACGTAATTATCTATGGGAATGAGTTTCTTTACTTAAGGAAGTTAAAAACTCAAGCGATAATGAAAGCAGTTTTACTACATTAAGTATGGTCATAGATAGCAATGAGTGTAAATTGTGACGTAAAGAAGGCAAGGTGGGAAATTGTTGGTGAAATGCTCAACTTTCGTAGCAACATACGTAATTATCTATGGGAATGAGTTTCTTTACTTAAGGAAGTTAAAAACTCAAGCGATAATGAAAGCAGTTTTACTACATTAAGTATGGTCATAGATAGCAATGAGTGTAAATTGTGACGTAAAGAAGGCAAGGTGGGAAATTGTTGGTGAAATGCTCAACTTTCGTAGCAACATACGTAATTATCTATGGGAATGAGTTTCTTTACTTAAGGAAGTTAAAAACTCAAGCGATAATGAAAGCAGTTTTACTACATTAAGTATGGTCATAGATAGCAATGAGTGTAAATTGTGACGTAAAGAAGGCAAGGTGGGAAATTGTTGGTGAAATGCTCAACTTTCGTAGCAACATACGTAATTATCTATGGGAATGAGTTTCTTTACTTAAGGAAGTTAAAAACTCAAGCGATAATGAAAGCAGTTTTACTACATTAAGTATGGTCATAGATAGCAATGAGTGTAAATTGTGACGTAAAGAAGGCAAGGTGGGAAATTGTTGGTGAAATGCTCAACTTTCGTAGCAACATACGTAATTATCTATGGGAATGAGTTTCTTTACTTAAGGAAGTTAAAAACTCAAGCGATAAAGAAATAAATATTTAATTTGGTTGTGGTATTTTATCCCACGTAAATTTCAAACAATTAATGAGAGGGAATAGAGTATAAAAAACGATCTGTCCCAGCCAGGAATCGAACCTGGATCTCCTGCTATCCGGGCCGGTGTACTTTCCAGTTATACTACCAGGACGTGCTAGTTGTCTTATTCAATTCCCTCTACACTAGCAATCCTTTTGAATAAGACAACTAGCACGTCCTGGTAGTATAACTGGAAAGTACACCGACCCGGATAGCAGGAGATCCAGGTTCGATTCCTGGCTGGGACAGATAGTTTTTTATATTCTATTCCCTCTCATTAATTGTTTGATAAAGAAATAAGTTTTGCACTTATCGTATTTAATAAAATTTTACTTAACAGCAATTATAAAAATATAAAAAATTTCCAATTTTGATATTTTTTTGAATCTCGCTCGACCGACTTCAGCCATGAAGGAACTCATCCACTGGTTTGCAAAATGAATCTTGTGTACTGAGTATAGTGTCTTAAATTTAAAAATTGCAATTGAGACACACACACACACACACACATCAGACACTCTTTAGATATAAATTATTAAAGTTTTCTAGTGTACTCCCCTTAGACGCTCTGCCCTCCAAACGGATTTACTTAGTCGTGTGGCGAATCTCCGTGAGAAAGCTTTTAAGAGCTATCTAGATCCCAGTCTAGGTTTACTGAAAGGCTTTAATGCTCTCTAGAGATACTGTGTTGTCGGCGGACGGATTGTGTCATTCTCTACTATTGCACACATTGTTTTCCAGAAAAATATCCTCTGGAATTTTTTTTTTTTATTTTATTTTATTAGTGGCAATTCTTTGGCGTTTTAGCAGACTTTTTTTTTATCGATAAATGAACATATTCGAGTTCTTGCCATGGCACGATTTTTTTTTTTTTTTTTTTAATTTCTTCATTGGAGAACCTGAAATATTATGTTTTCAACACGCACGAACGCAGGCAAGCAGCACGTGCGCACACACTAGCACCCACACATTCAAGATGAATGAATTCGTTACTTAATGAAATGGGATAAAAAGAAAGACTTTCTTTTCTATCTTTGTGTTCTATAACGTTTCTAAGAAAATGTATAAGATAGGTTTTTTGGGAGGGGTTCGGTCAAGGTAGGTAAAAAAACATACATACATATATATATATATATACATATATATGAAGATAAATTATACAAAAATGACATACTTAGCAAGCCATCTTCAGGGCTATCATGGAGGCGAGAGGGTACATCGTTTCCATTTTTTTTTAAATTAGTATTTTTTTGGATCTACATTGACCGAACCCCAACATAAAAACATTTAATAATACATTCTAAGTTTTGATAATGTCGGTTATGTTACTAGGCGAGTCGCTGTTTCAACAAAACAAACATCAAAGATGGAGGAATTGGGAATTGTACGAACTATTAGAAAATCACATAATTCCCACACCAGTAGTTGTTCCTCACTTATGCCTGGAGGAGGCGGTATTGGTGCCAGGGGGTAGCTGGTGTTATCAGCTCGTGCAGCACGCTTCGCCTTAGTTAGAATATTATCAGCACTGAGGATTGGGGCTTTACCCATTTAACAGAGGTATTCCGAAGTTGACCTGTATAGGTATCTTGAGCGTGGCTCCGGCTCGTGGGAAGTCTGTGTGGGACTACAGACTATGCCTGCTTGCTTAACAAATTCCAGGGGATTATATTTGTGTATGCCTGTGAATGTCCATACATACATAAGCAAACAAACGTACGGGAAGGATAAATAGGAAGGAAGACCTTAAACATTCCACTCCAATCTTAAAAATCGTCCATACAAGCCTCATATTGAAATTTATAATATAACGTAAATGTTAGAGAATTAAATTTTATACCTACTAAAATTTGTTAATTTTTTCACAGCAATAAATAACGAAGATATTATCGATTATTCAACTTGGAAAACAAAAAACAAAGATTGGGAATAGGATTGAAATGTCAGGTGGAAATAAGAAATGTATTTTCGCTGCAACGGGCGTAATATTTAGCTAAGGACAATGAAACTCGACAGAGATTTATTTGTAGGCGAAAGACATATTCTCTTATTTTAGGGCATTATATGACTTGGAAAGTTAAAATAGTAGTTCCTGTGTAACCCACTTTTTTTTTCTTTTTTTTTTTT
>KZ807595.1:302807-319644 GCA_000696205.2 Oncopeltus fasciatus | reverse complement strand
ATTAAACATAGGGTCACATATTTATATATTTTTTCTTTCACTCAACCAGTCCTCTATAAGTATTCTTAAAATAATATGAAATGAAATGTATGGATATTTGTTTTATCCTTGTTTCATTTATTTAAACTCATTGTTTTTTAATACTTGCTATGTTTTGCATTATCCTTTCCCTTGTGGGTCAGAGGTACAATGCAAATTCTTATTCTATGAACATATATAGAAAGATAAGTCTTTATTAACTTTATCGTTGTTCATAGCCTTACAAATGTGCGTAGCTTAGCTTGGTTCTAACTATTTTTACCCGAATTAATTGAACGTACAAATAGCGGTTGAGAAGCTGCCAGCTGACTCCCTCATTGCGTGCACGGTGTATTTTATATTGCAAAATTCNTTTTTTTTTAATGTCTCGGATTTGAGAGTTTTTGCATTGGTTGTCACCTTCTCTCCGCCGTTCTATGCCATTTTTACTACTCATTGTAATCAAAGTACAAAATGTTTTTATTTTTAACAGAATCTAATAAGTAAATAAAGGTTTAAAAAAAATATTTCTCGGGTGACATTTATATTTAGTTGGTAAATAAATCCATTACCCGGTATTTTATATTGATGACATTCTGTAATTTTTTCCCCCGTTTATTTCAAATATAAATTCAATTCGCAGAATTTACTTTTTCGGGAGAAACAAAAAGGATATTCTTTTTTTTTTATATATATAGAATAAATACAACGGAATAGAATAAAAAAAAGTCTTTCTACCTCAGCCGGGACACACATTAAAAAAAAAATTTAATATACAAAACTAATGTGGGATTAAATATCACAATTAATACAGTATTTATATATTTTTTTATGTTTTGTTGCGAAGTTAATCGATGAGAAAAAACATTCGAATTTGCTCTAAATTCAGAATCTGATGCACTATTTTTTTACTACACCCCCCCCCCCCCCCATCCTTCCGCTTCATACGACGCCTCCGAGTGTCTGCAAGCGAACTAGGTATTATCTAGAGTATATGGGAGCTCTCACAGCCTTATAGTTTCTTTACTGTACTATTTAAGATTTTAGAAGTATCTTAATCTTCTCCTATAATTTTTATTCGTTTATTTATTTTAATATGGTTTTCATTGAAATTGTACTTACATTTTTTCTAGACTACATTATTTTATTTACCATTTAAGGTATAATATGTAGGGCTGCCTCTATGTGTAATATGAATACATGTTTCTTTCTTTCGTTCGTTGGAACTGCACGAAAAAATGTTTCCTTTTGAAAATTAATATAAAGAAAACATTTTCTTTTGTTATGTATAATTATGTTTTATTCCTAATTTTTTAAATTGACTATAAAAATAAATGTACTTGTTCGTTTTTTTAATTTCTCCTATCATTGAACTTTCAAAATTCCTGATCTCTGAGGACAGGACTGGACTTTAAAAAAAAGAAAAATAAATTTTATCTTAAATTTGGCTTTTTTATTTTATACTTAATAGGGAAAATTGTTCTACATTAAGTAAAAATTTTTTTTGGAAAAATGTGTTATTTATCAAGAAAGAAAAAAAGATACCTAAAAAAATTAACCAAAGCAACAGGCTAATTATGCTGCAGAGAAGTGTAATTTTCTATTTCTTTGAAATGTAACGAAGAAAGATTTCGTTCGTAATGACAGTCTTTACAGAGGGGGAGGGGGATCTGTAGAGATCTGGGGGGTCAGAAGGTTGGTTTATTGCTCAGCTATCTGTCATTTGCACTTAATGCCTGTCTGTTTGTCATATATTAGTGTAACAACCTTTTTAAGTCTAGTTAGGTCTAAAACATTTCCTATTTATGTATTTCGGTTAAGATTTTGAGAAGATATGAGATTTAGACCTTTTTGATAGTAGTACTTTTTTTTTTTTACAAATCATAAAAATTATTCCAAACAAAATAAATTAATTTTTATTTTAGTCTAGTTTTTGTTAAAATGAATATACAATTTGAAACGTCTCATTCTATATTGATTATTATTTTATTGGGTTTATGGATATATCTGATTAAAAATGTTGAGATATGTATACTACTTATAGCAAATTTTTTGTGGTTAATTAACAGAAGGTCTTTTTTTACTAGTCAATGTTTTTTTTTATCTGATCAATATTTAAAAATAAAACAGAGTAAGGGCTGATGAATAGTTAATTCTGTTAAATTATTCATTATGCAAAATCTGAGACAGGGTACAGGATTAACACTGGGATCCCTCGTTGTTTTCCAATTCGGATGCTGGGGACTCGTCCCTCGGCCCTAGGCAAGCTTCAAACGAGAAACATAAACGTGCCCAATGCTATTGGTGTTTAGAATAGCATATCTAGCTGTAATTAGCTTCTCCCTTCATGACCCTAAGTAATTTAAAGGAGGTTGTATAAAAATTAAATAAGTAAAATCTGAAATGGTATATATTTTTTCCAGTATTACCAAATTTTTACCTATTTGTGGATTATTGTTAGTATATAACACTGCATTTGAAGTTTGGTTCACTCATTAAGCGGAAAATTTAAGTAACTCTGTCATTTTTAGCGATACATTGACTACGGCGGTAGTCAATGTTCTAACATTGATTAGTGGGATAGATTTAAAGGTTCTTTTTAGTGGATTTAAAGGCGGTTGAATTTGTTTGTTAGTAAAGGCCAAGTCTGAGGAGAGAGGCCTCTAATTTGGGAGATTTATTAAACTTTTAAGTGAGGCATTTGATGATAAGTCGGAATGAGGTGAGAGGATTTAGCTGTTTGGGAAGTAGTTGTTTGTGTGGAATGGGAGTTGTTAGTTAGCGTTGATAGTTTGGCTTGACTAATCTGTTAAGTTGTTAGTTTATAATTTTATCAGGAAAACCGATAAGTTGGAGAATGGGGGTGAACCAACTAATATTCTCTCGCGGAAGCAAGAATCGGAGAGAGTGAGAACCCCGTGACTTAGGTGACGGGAAGTAATCACCTTGAGTAAGTTTGTTTTGTGTAAAGTAGTAATAGTTGCTTAAAGTTATATAATGAGTTGTAGTTCGAGGAAGGAGAATTTAATGTCTTCTTGAGTTTCTATTACAAATTTCAGAACTGCATTGTTGAAGGTTTGAGTTGCAAGGTTTTGAAGTTTCTTGAGAATTATATGAATAATGAGGATTTAGGATAATGAACAGGTCATCTCCATTTTTTTTTCAATAATAATAAATAAACTCTTCCACAGCAAGTCCTCCACAGCAATCCTCCATAGCAGTCCTCCATAGCAATCTTCCATAGCAATCCTCCATAGCAATCCTCCATAGCATCCTTCATAGCAATCCTCCATAGCAATCCTCCATAGCATCCTCCATAGCAATCCTCCATACCAATCCTCCATAGCAATCCTCCATAGTAATCCTCCATAGCAATCCTCCACAGCAATCCTTCATAGCAATCTTCCACAGCAAGTCCTCCACAGCAATCCTCCATAGCAATCCTCCATAGCAGTCCTCTATAGCATAGCAATCCTCCTCCATAGCAATACCATAGCATAGCAATTGCAAAGGAAATCTTATATATTTATGACATAAGATCTGAGGAGATTATTGAGGTTTACCTTGGACATTCCGGAAGTATGGGAATCACCCATGGCTAGATCTGAGATTTGAAGATAAAATTGAACAAAATTAAATCTCTTCATTAAGAAATTATGTTAAAATGAAGCAATTTAAATCTATTTTTAATATAAGATAACTTGAGCCTGTGCAATTTTTTTTTGGCACTAAATACATTCTAGAAATAGCCAATGGATGGGCTGTTATAAATTATAAACATTCGTGGCATAATAGGAGTGGGAAAGGAGAATGGTTAATGGCATTCAGGCATTTTTTGAGACTGTGTCCAACCTTAATAAATCGTAAAACGAACCCCAGTTTTTGATTAACAATTCGCCCTGTTCCTCGTCAGATCGGCAAAACAACATATATTCATTATTGACATCAATATATTATAGCCTTGGCCTTTTGTCTTCTTTCCCCCCGTTATTTTCACTCGAACGATCTTCTCTTCCCCTTTGATTAATTTTATCAGAGGGGCTGTGAGGGGAATGGGAATTCCTACCACATGTTTGTCTAAAAAGAAATACGCCCATACGAACTGTTTCCGCAGTATCCTAACTTCTCTATAGTGACGTCATCAATAAGAGTAGGTTATGTATACGCGTCATTTCTTCTGTAATGTGTATGTTTTGCTTAACCTGTTCGAGAACGTTCTGCTTAGTTTATTCAGGAATTTGACTTTTCTGTTTAATACGCTTAGAATAATATTGACGTGAAGCTTAAAAAAATTAAAATCTTTTTGACAATTAGTTACTTTTATATTAAAGATTAAAAATAAATCATCATTTTATTATAATTTATTACTAAATTCTCTTTTTACCTTATTTTAAACAGGTAAAGTTTGTTAAAAAGGAACTTATTTTACTGGGGAAATTCCTCAGTATCATAGTTGATGAATATTTTCATTTTACTTTTATAAATACTTGTGTATTCATACATGCAGAAGTGGCTTTATGGAGGAGGAACTGAAGCAACGACTAGAGCTGAAGAACGAATGTTACATATAGTGAAAAATGATTTTTACGAGTAAAAAGATGGTTCCTTGCTTTGGAGCAAAAACGACTCAATGGAGATGAGACATCTGCGAAAATTTGAGGGATAAGACGAGAAAGGATTTAATTCCCAACTCTACTACCATCTGAGCCATCAGGGCGCGCGAAGCCATTCTGGAGGAACATAAAATGGTTTGGACATGTACGTATTCAAGATGGACGAGGTGAAAATAGCAAGGGAATTTTACGAGACCCTAGTGAAGAGCAGGACGCTAAGAGGAATACCCAGGATCTCTGGAAGTGTTCCAGAAGCAAGGACTGGACTAGAAGAGAAGGGAGCTGGAGAAATGGTCGACCTGGTTCAAGCTCTCGAGGAAGGGATAACCTCGTGCAGCTTGAGCGGTGGAAGAGGACTGGACTGTGTATATGTGCTTTTTAAATCATACACACACACACACTCACATATATATTTATCTCAATTACAAACTCAGTACGTTCTTTTAGATCATTAAATTATAATTCAGGTTTCAGGTAAAGCCATCGCTTAACTACCTATGTTGAGTTTCTTCATTACTCTGAACTGAATATTCCTTTCGCTATGACGTAAAAATATTTTTGTCATGCTTGAAATTTAAGAAAATCCCCCAATACTCTTGGACATATGTTACGTATCTTTTCTTTTAATATATTTACTGCCTGGAAATCAAATTAAATATGTTGGGCTACCACGCGACGTAATGAAAACTTCAGAAGATCTTCACCTATCCTAAATAAATTATCCTAAAATTACGGTCTGTTAAAAACTGTGTCATGTAGGCACACACACATATAATATCAACCGAAGCAGCTGGAAGTTTTTTTTTTTTTTTTTTTTTTTTTTCATTCTTATGAAATATATTCACGATTGTATTTGCGAGTATTAGGCGAACTCGCTTATCGCTTATTTTTATAATATAGATGCCAAATTCCGCATTTAGACTTTTAATTGGAAACCCTTGAAGGAATTTATTTTTGATGAAATCGTATGAAAGGAAGTGGGTTAAAGCCAAATTTTAAATCGTAAAATCTTCGTTATCATTCCAGGTAAAAAAATTATTATAAGTGTTAAACTGAATTGTCCAACCTTGTTTTTTTTTGTTTTTTTAATATTATAACGATAAACGCTTATTAAGGGAGAAATTTAACAATGTATGAACTTGAAAATGACTGTCCCCACTCTTCCACCCGATCAGTCTAGAGCTGTGTTCATTGGTCCTAACTTTTTTACCTTCTTGAATCCATTATTAACAAAATATAGAGAATCTGCTAATGTCCCACGGACATCCTTTTATTTATGAGCTACATGTCAAAACTGAAAAATCAGTGAACACGCACAGATACATTAATTAATTAAATTTTTTGGTGCGTAGAAGGTGATATCAATATATATATTGAATAAAAACAGGGCCACAGGGACGACGGATTCACATATTTGTATTGAAAATGAAAAAATTGCCAAGTGAACACCCCCACCTGGTGAATGTGTTCTGAATTCGCTAAAAAATACATTATAAAGCCCGAGTTATATTCGGTAGAAAACTCCTTTGTGGAGGACAGTTACCATGAAAATCTGTTCGAAACGGATTTACTGGTGGAATTTTTTCGTTGTTCTTTTTTTTTTTTTTTTTTTTTTTTTTNGTTTTTTTTTTGTTTTTTTTTTTTTTTTTAAATCTTCTTTTTTAGTTTTTTTTTTTTTTTTTACCATTTTAATTATATCCATCATTAGACTCGAGAAAATTCAAAATGAATAAAAAGAAAGGTTTAATACTTCTCGACTGTGAATAGCTCTTTAATAAAAACTGTAGAATATTTACGTGTTATTTGTTTTGGGATTTATTTTAAATCGAATTTCCCACAATCATCGACAGATCCAAACCCACTCTCTAGTGTTTCTGTTTTGCCATTTTAACGATCGGAAGCAGTTTTATATGGTCCGACCCACGATAATTTTTTTAAAAAATTGAATCAGTTTGCCTCCAGTTTGTATATTTTTCACTTTTACTAATAAATAAGGCAGAAGTAAAAAAAAAAAAAAAAAAAAATTTAATGATTTTTTTTCTTCACCTAACCTTCACCTTACTTTGCCTCGCAGTTTTTAACACCAACAAATGTTAAATGAGAGTAATCCCATTCACTCATTCCTTTTTATATCCATCCTTTGGCGACATTTTATTTCTATACACATCGACAAAGAATAAAATTCATTTGCTTTAAACTTTTGAAACTACTTCTCTAATAGTTCAGTGTGGTCCTCCATTTTATCTCTTTCATCTATGATATGAAATAAGTATGTATAAAAATGAGGAGAATAAATTTGAGTGATTATGAATTTGACGAGCAAGTACTTAGAGTTCAGTTCTATGTCAGAACGGGTTATATGACTTCTTACTTAGGTGATGTCCATATGAGAAAAAATGAACGAATTTATCCTAATTAGTGTAATTTTGATTTAAATCCTACATAATACTCACTGAATAGTTTTTACTGTAAGATTTGATGATAGATTTTACATCTACAATGAAATTACTTTGTAATTGTTTATCTCCGAATGTTTATCTCCGAAATTTAAAAAATTTTCGTAAACATGACGCATTTCGGATTTCTAAAATAACTAACGGAAAAGAGCTAAAATAGGAAATTTGCGAGCAAGGAATATATTTATACTATTATAAACAGCGACCTTCAGTCTGTTTATTTACAAGTAGTTGAGGAGGCAAACCGAGCCGCTCTTATCAATTACTGTACTAAAGGGAAGGGGGTTCTAAACTGTCTGATTGCATCGCTCTTACTTACTTCGCTTTTTTATTTATTTTGTGAATGTTTATTTACAAATCGAAGGGGGGGGGGGCAGATTAGTATAGATTAGAAAAATATCAAGAGTCATTTTACGATTTTAGCTTTTATATTGTCCTGCATTCTAATTATGCCAACTAAGTGCTTATATGTGCTCTGGATACTTACAAAGATAAATTTAGACAGCTAATATAAAATATTTTTACTCAATAGCATTTTTCTTCATAACTTCTTTCATAAAATAACAATACAAGGGTATTAACGATTTTTAAATTTAGTCTTTTTATGAACCCCAACCCTTTTAATAAAATGGATTTCAACTATTTTCGTTAGCGAAAAATAGCTTAAACCGAATTTGGTATACCAGTGCTCAGACTCGATTTTTTTTTCTTATTAATTGCGTCCTCCAACATTTCAAGTTATACTTTAATATACATAAATGTTAATAATTTATAAATGAAATTATATTAGAAATATAATGTTAGTGTTGTTAATTATTGTTATATTATTAATGTTAGTTATATTATTTGTGTGTGTGTGTGTGCATATATAAAACACTTGCGGCTGCAGGTGGGGTAGAGGGAGCAGTGCACACACAAAAAGTAGAAATTACAAAGTGCATTAAATTTTCGGGTATAACTCGCCCTTCGTCAGTGAGGAGTGAAGAAAAACTGGCCTTTCTTGGCTATATATATATATATATGTGTGTGTGTGTGTGTATATAAAATATGAATGTATAAAGTAAGTACAGAATCTAATTTTGCTGTGCCATTTTCTAATAGCTAAATTACATTTCATAAGTATGGTTTGGGAAACCTCCTATGTCAACTTCAGTATGTCTTGGTAGAAGTTGATAGTGGACGTGGATCGGCCATAGTTGAAGGTGGAGTTGGAAGTATGAAAGGGTAGTATTGCAATCATACAAGGTCTTAGAAGAGGTTAGTTTCGCCAGATGTCAGACTGGTTGCCACACAGCTCCGTAACGTAACTCCTACTGGGCTTGGTTTTGTTTTGTAGTGCATAAGTTTAGTTTAGGTTTAAGAAGAGGGTTAGATCTAGATCCGTGCAGTCTGTAGAGTTTCCTTCAGCGAACGTGTGTTGAACCTTGTCTTTTTTTTTTTCTAAAGTGTTCTTTACATGTCAGTCACGTTAAGATGGATTCATAGGTTACTTGCGACGTTAGATTTGGAATCATCAACTCCATTAGGTTTTGTCTTCATTGAGGATCTTTAAGGCAGTGGATATTGCTGAAATTATCAGGAATTGAGACTTATTAGAAGCTGATGATTACAGGATTCAATTTATTGTTAGGGCACTCCCACGAATCTCAGACATTCGTACTCCGCTGAGTCCTTCCTGTTACATTTTATAATTTCTTCCTTAAAAATTACTTATGTTATTAAATTTTACGTATTTTTCGTTTGAATCATGTAGTTATTTAATTTTATAAATATTAGACTCTCGACACTAGTGCGGGGAATTTAATAACTTATCAGACTCGTCCCGGTAGCATAAGTGGTAAATGCACCGGCCCGGATAGCAGGGGATCCAGGTTCGAGTCCTGGCTGGGACAGTTAGATTTTTTATTCTGTTCCCTTGCACTAAAAATTATGTAGTTATTTAATATTGGAAGCGACTGTTAGCTCTGAGTCGTCGTGATGATTTGTCGTAAAAAAGCAAGGCTAGTCGTTGTCAGAAAATTTTACATTCCTAAAGTAATGTGTAATACTTGAAATAAATGGTGAACATTACCTCTAATATAAGAGGTAATGTCCTTTCTTTAGTACATTACCCATCAGTTGTGTCACCTCTCGTATTGACGCCTAGTCTCCAGTGCACTGACTTGAACGCCTCACGAACTATTCCAAGTGATTGGAATATTCTGTGAGCTGCCAATCGGACTCCATTTTTTCATCTTACAAAAAGTAAGACGAACCTGTTCCAAGTCTGCCTATAATTTCTGTATTTTATATGTTTCTGACATGTTGCTTAATAGAGACCTAGGTCAAAACAGACCTATATGTTTTGACTTGTTAGTACTTCACTGTTAAGTGATAGCTATATTTATTTAAACTCATTTAATGAATTAGAAAATTTTTGATAGCGGATTTAAAATTAAATTTTAGGATTTATTTTAATCAGTAAACATAACCATTAAAAAAAAAATTTAATATACAAAACTAATGTGGGATTAAATATCACAATTAATATCGTNTATATATAAGTATGTCTTTGAATTTAATATTATATTCAGTATGGATGAATCCTACGACTTTTGACGAATAGATATGACGTTAAATAAAATTTTGTTTATACAATGAAATTTTTCTATTCTACTCTGTCAATGTCCACTTTAAATTTCCCCTAAAGAAACACAAAGGTTATGTAATTTACCGTAATTATACTTAAACCTGTCTTATTATTCTCAAAGAAAATTGTTTTGAAACATAATTTCCTCTCTCTTCTTTCTTCTTTCTGTTTTCTTCTTCCGGAAAAAATGCCTACTGGGAATGGAATATCTTCTTTTTTAATTTATCATTGCTCCTTCAACCGTACTGATATCTATCTTTGACTCATCTCAGTCTAAAAGAAAATAATAATGAAAAAATAGTAAAAAGAGAGTTAGNATTTTACTTTTAGTGTGTAAACATGCTATAAATAGAAGAATATATTCCTTTTAAGATATCTGCTACTTTTCAATTTGGAGGTAATTTTATTGACCAAGTTTTATGAAGAGAGAATTGTTCAGGTTCTTGGTAGTTAAGGAATTAAAAACTAATTTGTAACGAAAGAAGTTTTTATTTTAGCCAGCTTTTCGGCTTGAACTGAAAGAAACATACAGAAATCATACAGGAACCTGTCTATATCTCACAATAAAACAAATTATAAATAAATTTATTCATTTGCTATTATTTTATAAACCTTTTCTATATCATTTTTGAATTTTTTTTTTCATTTGTAGCCCTGATGAAGGCCTTAAATTTAGGCTGAAACATTAGCTGAATTAATTTTTTTTTTTTTTATTTCATATTTATAAGTTTTTATTACATCAACAACCAAGACCGAAGTCCTAACAATCCTCTCTTCGAATTTCTTTTCATTTTGAAAAACTATTTAAATTTATATAAATTATTTTTCTTGATTTTAAAAATTAAGTGATTATTAAAAGAGACAAACCGTATTAAATGTTATTTCAGAACCCTATAGTTATAGATAGTAGTATTTTTTTTTGCTTATTTGCTTGTGAGTGAACATACTTGCTTTCATACGGATGATTAAAAATGTATTGTATGCATTATTTGTATGTAAAAATGTATGTCATTGAACATTTTTAATGGCGTCATTAAACTTTTTTTTTTCTGCTTCCTCCGCAAGTTTCCTCATGTGTTCCTGGGAACTTCTCGATTTTTTATAAGTATACATAAATAATCTAAGTTCACTCATGAATGAATGAAGTATCAAAACGTAACTACACTCTAGTCATTAGCTTCTTTATAAGCCGAAGCTGAGCGATAGACTATCGTTGAGTTAAATCCTTCGCTAGCCTCTCCTCTGTAAGATTCCAGAGATTAAAAATCATGAAAGTGCTTAGCTTCTGTTTAAAAATAATTTAACAAAAAACATTTAAAAGAGCTATTTTTCCTTATACGAATCTTGAGTTTAATATCATCGCTTCAGTACATTCTAAAATAAAATTTCTAAATTTAGATCTGACTGATTTGGAACTGTCAAATTGATCTATATTTCTTGTTTATACTGTCAAATGTCCCTTCTCTTGAATATAAACGTTTATTTTGAGCAGTTGTGTACATAGGATTTTTAAAGGCGAAGATATAATTTTTCTAAACATCGTATGTAATATAATTGTAAATCGTATTATATGCGCTTTGTCCTCAAAAAAAAGATTATGAAATTTATATTTAAAAAAATGCTAGACTTGAACTTTGAGATGGCAATTTTAAATTTTAATCTCATTCTCATGGCGTTTTTTTAAAAAATGTTTTCGATAATTGGTATTATTTTCGTTATATATAACAGCTATTTGTTAATATAACAGAATATCCGATATTAGAGTCTCCGAGAACGAGTTAACACGTATGCACTTTACTTAAGGCTAGGCTCTAGATTCTGATAATGAGATCTTGAGCGTCAAAAGCTCTTCGATTAAAAATTTAAAAACACTTTTTTTTTTCCTATCACCTCTGTGTCACATCCAAGTTACAGTAATAATTAATTTTTATACACACATTTATATATATTAATATTGGCGTATATGTATACGTATCAATATTCTACATGCTATACAGTTTTTCACTTCCGAAGTCGGTATTGAAGGTTTTATTTCTTTCTTACTATTGAATGAGTAGCTTAAATAGGTCAAGGGATTAGATAAAGCATGTTTTAAAACATAATTATCAGAGATTTTATCTTTATAACATTCAAATACTTTTACATTTATCACTGTTATGAAAGAAATTTAACAATGTTAATTCGAGAGAGGGTCGTGCCCTCCATCGTCTGAGAAATATAACCTAACTTTTATATTTTTTTTGCATCGTTTATCAAATTGTTCGACTGATTTCTCTTTTGTTAAAATCAAATGAGGGGAAAGGCTAGTTAATCCACAAATTAATCAAATTGAATAATCAACTATATTTGAATTATTAGTTGTGTAAAAAATAAATAATACAGAATATAATTAACTCTGTATAAGAAAGCTTTAAAGGACATTTTAGTAGTATGCTTATTAATATCCACCTTAATGAAGAATGGAAAATCTATTAAGTTAGTAGAAGTAAGGAAAGCAGTTCCTACTTTTCGTATTTATGTTCTATTTTTTGGTATAATTGGTATATCGAAACATTATGAGAGGGGATCTATATTACATATAAAACTGTAATATTTCTATTAAAGAGGCCATGAAAACATCGTAAAACATCATAAAAATTTATTAGTATTAAGAAAAANTCCGGGCCAGTACATTTACCAATTATGCTACCGAGACCAGTCTGATAGGTTTTTAAATTCCCCGCACCAGACTCTCAACATTAGTGCCGAGACTAATACTAAGCTACGAGCTTACTGGGACAGTTAGATTTTTTTATTCTGTCCCCTTGCACTAAAAAAGCTAAAAAAGCTTTTATTTTAGTCAACGTTTCGGCCTAAATTTCAGGCCTTCATCAAGGCTAAATATGAAAAAAATATATAGATACATGTCTATATGTAATAATCTAACACATAAATAAATAAATGACATTATGAAATTGTGTATAATTGATTATATAAAAAGCACGACAACTGGATACTAAACATATTTAAGTGGGAAAAAAAAGACTCTTTTGGTTGCAAATTAGTTTTTAATTCTTCAGTTACAAAGGCCGAATTCCTGACAATCCTCTAATCACAAAAAAAAACTTATTTACTTTGATTTATGACACGAAAATGGATCAGGTCTTTGACGAGATTGATTTGAAGATTATTGTAGAGGGTTGAGTTAGATTATAATATAAAAATCGGGAGGATTAGATACGTTGAATATTAAAGGATCTAGCAGTGACATCTATTCTTACCGTATGGCCAAATAGGCTTAAGAATTCTTTTATAAATCGTTAGTTGGTTTTAGACTAATAAGTCCGATCTCACTTTGAGTGGTCTATATAATTCTTTAGACCTTTTCTTTTCTATTTATGTATTTTTTCCAGGTTTGCCTTGCATCCTAGTAGAAACGCCAGTATCTTAAGAAGTTAGAGTAGGGCATAGGTATTTTACTTCAGGGTACTTGATGAGGTAGCGTAGCTTGGGAGTCAAAGTATAAGCACGCTTATTTTCATTCATTTTTAAACGCCACGGCTTTCTAAGCGGCTATGAGTTTTTGATGTTCTTGGAAGACATTAATGTCAACTGAGAGATTTGAATTGGACGCTATGATAGCTGTATCATCACGAAGTTAGTAGAGAGTGTTTCTGCGTTCATTGGGACATCGGAAGTTTTAAGATTTAGAAAATAGGTAAAAGCCTACTGCTCTGAGGAACTCCCGCACCTCAAGAACTACGCCAGGTCTCCATCTAACTGTCCCAGCCAGGTAACCAGTAAACTTATCAGGCTTGTCCTGGTGACGTAAATGGTAACGTACAGGCCCGGAAAGGAGGAGATCCAGGTTCGAGTCCTGGCTGGGACAGTTAGATTTTTTATTCTGTTCCTTTGTACTAAAAACTTTTAAAATTTACGTGGGATTAAAAACAACAAAAAAAATAATATTTATAAAATTAAAATGTAAAAGTAAATAATGAGAGTAATTTAAACAGCATGACAATGTCAGCTCCTCCGAGCATAAGACGATATATTCATCTGCCTCGGAGGTTAGACACTAGTGCGGGGAATTTAATAACTTATCAGACTTGTCCTGGTAGCATAATTGATGCACCGGCCCGGAGAGCAGGAGATCCAGGTTCGAGTCCTGGCTGTGACAGTTAGGTTTTGATTCTGTTCCCTTGCACTAAAAATTGTTAAAATGTACGTGGGATTAAATACCACAAAAAAAATAATATTTATATAATTTAAATTTAAAAGTAAATAACGAGAGTCATTTAAACAGCTTGACAATGCTTAGCTTCTCCGAGCTTAAGACGATATATTCTACTGCCTCGGAGGTTAGATTCTCGACACTAGTACGGGGAATTTAATATCTTATCAGACTGTTCCCGGTAGCATAATTGGTAAATGCACCGACCCGGATAGCAGGAGATCCAGGTTCGTGTCCTGGCTGGGACAGTTATATATATAACCCCTTGCACTAAAAATTGTTATGAAGTATTGGGTTCGATGTGATGTCTCTAACTTAAATATAGACGAATGTACTTTTTTTTTTGTAGTTTGTAGTCGTGTATAAGGAATTGTGAGAACTCCGACAGCCCAGGAGGACAATCCATGAGTAGATCATTCCTGCTGGTCCGAATCGCCCACAGAACCTATCTATCGTCTTGCGGTCGGCGAAGCAATCACCAAGGCCTATGGGGTGGCGGTCCGGAAGCTGTGGCGTTTCGCCACAAGGAGCGTGCGTGCTTCATTGACCAGCTTGTTGACTTCCATTAGCTTTCCCCCATATATCTCTCCCTTCCATCTTGGCGGGGGTATTTTCGGCCAAGGGCGAGCCTTTATCTCTCACCCCGCTGTCGCTGCGGCTCTCCTCTGGAATTTCTGGAACGTAGGCCTGTCTACAGCGGGCATTAGATTAAATTTTCTGAACAATTTGATGTGTAATTATCCTTGTTAACGCCGGATTAGTGTACCCTATAATTTGTCTTCTGTTAAGGGATTAAAATGTATTTCATGAAGTAATAATTATGTGTTTGTTTTTAAATCAATCCAATATTTTAATTAAATTTAATGTTTGGCGCAGCTTGTCTAATAAAAAGTTCAGATCGGAGGGTAAAAAAATTACACAGTACGAAAATGTGACTTATGATTAATAATAACCTCTTGACTGATATTAACAACCTTTTTTATTAAGATTACTAAATTATATTTGATTAATACTATTAGAAAGAATGACTTTAAAAATGTTTATTTTTTAATTAAGTATGGATTCATTATTAAGGCCCAAATGAGCTTTGTCATTGCCAAAGAGATAAATGACTTAGAGATAACCTACACAGAGTTATAATTAAGTTTTGTAAGCTGATGTCTGGTGACTCAACTTACTTTCTTTTCTTTTTTTTTTTCTTTTTTTTTTTAATATTATGATAACGAGAATGATCACTGCCTTATATAATTTCAGATTGAAGTAAATAATCTAACGATATATGTTTGTATAAAAAAATTATATCACTCCACTATATTTATGTAATTTAAAGATTATTTAGAAATAATTGTGTTTTGCAACCAGACGCTAAAAATAAATGCAATGTAATTTATTTATCTGTGCTAAAATTCACTGAAATTACTTAAAGAATTTAAGAAATTTATTTAAATTTTAATCTATTATAGTCAGTGAAGGGGACATTCGTCACGCAGGAGCTGCGTAAACTTTTCCAGTTTCCCTTGATTCAGTATGATTTCAAATGCAAGTAAATAAGAGAGAATGATTAAACTTATGTACTTTTTCATTATTTTATAATCGTGGACACTAGAGCGCGTATGGTCAAATATGTGTATATTGGTCTCTCTTCACTCCTCTCTGACGAAGGGCGATAAGTCTCCCCAAAAATTGATTACTTATTGTAATTTTTTCTTTTTGTGTGTTCGCTACACTCTTTCATCCTCCTGTTCAATATACACATTCATACATATATGTATACAATTTTGACGGACCATATTTTTAGCTTCACCAATGTAGGTAGGATCGATGAAAATTCGTTGAGGTTATATACACACACACACGCGCAGGCACACACATACACGCGCACGCACGCACGAGCGCACACACACACACACTCACTCACACATATTCACACATTTAAGTTTTAGTCTCCGCATTTTTTGAAACCAAGGTGCTCACTAAGACATTGCCAGCAAACCTAGGAGTCATATAGCATGATCAATCCCCTTGCAGTTTTAATAAATGTATCTTCCTGGGGGTTATATTACACCTGTAGTTGTTACACTCTGTTATAAACAGGTCCACTCCCCTGTGGTCTGAGTCTTACGGCAGTACTCCGTGGCCAATCCTCTCAGCATGTATACATCAGAGCTAATGAAGCACTTGATAGTGTAGTTGTTGAGTTCATCTTGACCCCGTTTTCTCTTGTCCTGCCCTCACTCGAAAGGGTTGGTCTAACCTTTAAAACTGGTCTGGCTGGCAAAGTTGGTTCCTGGGGTGAAGATTTGTTAATGGTTGAAGTCTTGGAGGAAGGTGGGGTGAGTTAGGATATATTAAGACTCACTAATCTATTATTTAGCTTGGTAGTCAATTAATAAATGATATATTTAAATTTTGTTTAGTTCCCGTCCAAGTTCCAAGGGAATAATAATGGTTTTTCATTTTCCATGATCTATGGTGACGTTCATTATTGTAAGGTTTAATACTCTTAAAAAAGAAGAAATAAAAGGGTTATGATTAAGAAGATGGAAAATAATAGGTAATTCTTCATCCAATTTAAATTTATTTTAAGATTATTGCTTCTGAGGGAAAATTCCTCATCATAAGGTACCTTACACTATGAACATAAAGAGCCAACCAAAATTCTGAAGATGAGCCTTTTTGAAAGCGATCAGCTTAATTCAGATAAATTCAAATTGTGCCTAGGAAATAGGCCATTTTTTTTTTTCATTTTAGATATATAAGATATCAAACAAAATCAAATCACTTATTATTAACCTTTAACATATAGGCAAAATCTTTTTCCGGGAGATCAGAAGTATCTTGTTTTTGTATATTTTTTAGTTTAATATTTCCAATTCATTTTAATGAAAAAAAAAAAAAAAAAAAATTA
>KZ807595.1:269768-295115 GCA_000696205.2 Oncopeltus fasciatus | reverse complement strand
TTATTTATTTTGTTTTTAATGGCACACTCTGAATTTTGACAATTTTTAGTGCAAGGGAACAGAATAAAAAATCTAACTGTCCCAGCCAGGACTCGAACCTGGATCTCCTGCTATCCAGGCCGGTGCATTTTTCACTTATGCTACCGGGACAAGTCTGATAAGTTAGATTTTTTATTCTGTCCCCTTGCCCTAAAAATTGTTAAAATTTACGTGGGATTATATACCACAAAAAAATAATATTTATAAAACTCTGAATTTTGTTCCTTTAGGTATAGGTAAATAGAATGAAAATACATTGTTTTTATATTTATAAAAAAAGGTTTTGTTCGTTGCAAAAGGATATCCTGCAAATGTTTTTGCTATTTGTAAGCGCCCTATTTCATGCTAAAAAAATTAAAAAAAGAAGTTGTATATGTGCCTCTTTATTACTTGAATTAGGTATGTTTCGATATTTCAGAAAATATTCTCGCAGAGAAATAAATAGAATAAATACAGCTTGGAGGCTGATAAAAATGAAAGTAAAATATATTAAAGTAGCAATAAGTTTTAGGACTATATTGCTTCATTAAAACTAAACTGTACCAAATAATAATTATTGTTCATGAGATAATGGGCTACTGGCATCGCTTTCATTGAACTGTAGTGGCCGTAATTCACAATAAATGTCAAGAGCAGACATTATGTTCATGTTTCATTAGCTGACATGGTGTGTATGTGTCTATATATGGAACTCGTCTTGTACAAGTTCAATATCCGCAGCTGAGACACTCTCGTCGCCATCTCTTGGGAGACTGTTCGGCATCAGATGTGGAGACATTCCGCTGGGACATCCGGCTCTGACACGTGTGACTGGGCGTTGTGATCCTCCCAGTGCGTGGAGGAAGGGGAATCCATTCGGCCAAGTAGGTCGGCCCTGGGCTTTTGTTCTCGCTGGGCCCCCTGTGGGGTCCCCGGACAGAGCTCGCACTCCATTGGCAATTTGTGCGATGTCGGAGGACATGCGTTTACCCCTTCATCTAACCTCAGATTTGCGGAAATTGTACTACTGTAGTACTAGTAATTCTCCAACCGAACAAGAAGCTTAGTCATTTTATTAGATGATTTTAGTTGGGGTTCGGTCAAGGTGGACCGAACCCTTACTAAAATCATCTAATAATAATATCTACGGTCAAAAAACTCTCTATTTGAACTTTTCATTTTACTTTTTAATGACATAAATATATTTTGTCAATAATGTTTCAATTTACCTGATAGGGGATTTTAGGATTGGTTGATTCCACTAAGAAGCTAGTTTCATATGACCTTGTACGCAATAATTTATTTCTTCCAATTATTTTTATCATCAAATTTCATTCTATCTCTATACCTTTACTTCGCACTTTGCTTTAAGAGTTTCTTTACTCTTACTTCTCTTTTTTATTTTTTTATTTCTTAAGTGTTAACCTCCATTTCAACCAATTAGAGTCATGGAGGGAGTGACTATCTACAGGTAGCTATCCTATTCTAAACATCCATGGCTCAGGATAAGCTTTTATATACGTATAGACTAAAGCTTGCCCTTGGCGGGATTTGAACCCGCAGAGTCAGGATTGCGAGACCCGAACGGATCCCCTCAGCTATTCTTGTGACCCTTTTCCCTTATTAACTTTTACCTTTACCAGCAGCAAATTCATTTTAAATATAATTTTATTTTTACAATATTTCTTGATTTTTTTTTTTAAATTTCATTTATGGAATGATTGTATTATCTAAATTATACATTCATAGCTCCGTCCTTCATTTATTTATTCATATAATGGTTCAATCACGGAAGTTTTTCCAAACAGTATTTTCTAATCCTACTTCAATCAGTTTGAAGTAGGATTAGGAAACACTGTTTTCTGAGCTTGGCAGAATTACTAAAACTGAATGGTCAGTTCCGGAGCAGAGTATAACTGATTGCTTTGCATAAATTAATAAGTAATGTCGACACAATTTGCTGTAGTTCAGATTTTACTTCTATTAAATTTATATATATTCAATTTATTTTCTGCAAGTGCACACAGAAACAGACACATTGGCTAATTATTAGTCTTACTCATTGGCTAATTATTATTCTAAACCCGGTTGCTTAGTCTCGTTTAAGGTTTCACCGAGATATAGACAATAATATGGAGAGATCTCTGTGTAATTCAGTCGGTTGAGATACAGTTCTGAGGAGTAAGTCAGCTCCTTATGTATTGCATTGTGTGTAATATGTGTGTGGTCATGTACACCATCAAAAAGGGATGTGTACAATCACGGTACTGACCAATCTGGGTATCCTTGACTGAACGGTATGAACTGTCATATATGTTGTTAACACTAGAGAGGATCGTAATTGATTGATAACCAATATAATTGTTAATTTTGGAAGTAATTGATTGATGGTATTTTACATTAAAAAATGATAAAGCTTGATTTAGTACAAATATTTAGTTTGTTACATAGAAGTTTAATTTTTAATAAGGTTTACCCTACTTTTACCCGTACAGAACCGTTAACTTGTCTTGTTTGGCCAGTAATTCGGCACCCTCTGAATTCAATGAATAAAGGAACGGTATGTTGGCTTGAGGTTTCTTTGTGAATTGGCATCGTTGTGAAGAAACGAGTCCCGCATTTTGCTGCCATTGTGAGCATCATCTGTTGCGGCGGTGCATTGAAGTTGATTTGTCATGGTTCTTAGTACCCTATAGGTTTTATTCATTTTTTAGGTAACCCTTACTTCTCTTTCACCCTTCTGTCCTTAATCCTTATGGAAGGGTGTCTATTTCTTAAGTTATTGGAACAGCTATTAATTATAAATCAAGTTATCATGAAATATTTCCAGCTACAGTTCAAGTACACTTAACTTCAAAAAAATTATTTAGTCATTACCCTGCCAGTTTCTTGTTCTCTTTGACATGTCTTCAGATAAAAAATAATAATATTATTGCTTGAAATATACCAAACATTCATTTTGAAATTAAAATTATTGAACATAAGTAAAATACCTATTCTATAAACATAGGTATTAAAAGCTTTGTAGACTAGGCCTTCATATAAAAAAAAGTTAAAATTCTCAATTAACTGTTTCTTCAAAGCATAAAAATTATCTAGTTTTTAATTGCAATTTAACTGTTGCTATTAAAAAACTAGTTAATTCCATTTCAGTTTCAGAAAATTAGTTCCAATAAAAGCTAAAAATATGTCACTATTTTACAATCTATATCTATATACTTCTACATATTTCAATTTACATGTACATACTTTCTCTACTTATTAACTTACATAATTACCTACCATAACAACTTTATTGGATATTATATATGTGTGTGTGTGTGTGTGTGTGTGTGTGTGTGTGCATACATCATATATATATATATATGAACTCAATCAAGCATTCGCACAAACGCAAATGCAAGCTCCAGTCCTTTTTATGAACTCCGAAAATCGTCACCAGGATGCGTCTTATTCATTTCAAATTAATCATTTTAATATATTAAAACATTTAAGAACTCGGCTTTTAAATCTATTAAATAAAAAAAAAAAAAAAAAAAAAAAAAAGGGCACTTGAATGGTATACTATCTATGATAACGATCTACCAGAGTGGCGATGGTGTAACAACCTTTTTTATTAAGATTACTAAATTATATTTGATTAATACTATTAGAAAGAATGACTTTAAAAATGTTTATTTTTTAATTAAGTATGGATTCATTATTAAGGCCCAAATGAGCTTTGTCATTGCCAAAGAGATAAATGACTTAGAGATAACCTACACAGAGTTATAATTAAGTTTTGTAAGCTGATGTCTGGTGACTCAACTTACTTTCTTTTCTTTTTTTTTTTCTTTTTTTTTTTAATATTATGATAACGAGAATGATCACTGCCTTATATAATTTCAGATTGAAGTAAATAATCTAACGATATATGTTTGTATAAAAAAATTATATCACTCCACTATATTTATGTAATTTAAAGATTATTTAGAAATAATTGTGTTTTGCAACCAGACGCTAAAAATAAATGCAATGTAATTTATTTATCTGTGCTAAAATTCACTGAAATTACTTAAAGAATTTAAGAAATTTATTTAAATTTTAATCTATTATAGTCAGTGAAGGGGACATTCGTCACGCAGGAGCTGCGTAAACTTTTCCAGTTTCCCTTGATTCAGTATGATTTCAAATGCAAGTAAATAAGAGAGAATGATTAAACTTATGTACTTTTTCATTATTTTATAATCGTGGACACTAGAGCGCGTATGGTCAAATATGTGTATATTGGTCTCTCTTCACTCCTCTCTGACGAAGGGCGATAAGTCTCCCCAAAAATTGATTACTTATTGTAATTTTTTCTTTTTGTGTGTTCGCTACACTCTTTCATCCTCCTGTTCAATATACACATTCATACATATATGTATACAATTTTGACGGACCATATTTTTAGCTTCACCAATGTAGGTAGGATCGATGAAAATTCGTTGAGGTTATATACACACACACACGCGCAGGCACACACATACACGCGCACGCACGCACGAGCGCACACACACACACACTCACTCACACATATTCACACATTTAAGTTTTAGTCTCCGCATTTTTTGAAACCAAGGTGCTCACTAAGACATTGCCAGCAAACCTAGGAGTCATATAGCATGATCAATCCCCTTGCAGTTTTAATAAATGTATCTTCCTGGGGGTTATATTACACCTGTAGTTGTTACACTCTGTTATAAACAGGTCCACTCCCCTGTGGTCTGAGTCTTACGGCAGTACTCCGTGGCCAATCCTCTCAGCATGTATACATCAGAGCTAATGAAGCACTTGATAGTGTAGTTGTTGAGTTCATCTTGACCCCGTTTTCTCTTGTCCTGCCCTCACTCGAAAGGGTTGGTCTAACCTTTAAAACTGGTCTGGCTGGCAAAGTTGGTTCCTGGGGTGAAGATTTGTTAATGGTTGAAGTCTTGGAGGAAGGTGGGGTGAGTTAGGATATATTAAGACTCACTAATCTATTATTTAGCTTGGTAGTCAATTAATAAATGATATATTTAAATTTTGTTTAGTTCCCGTCCAAGTTCCAAGGGAATAATAATGGTTTTTCATTTTCCATGATCTATGGTGACGTTCATTATTGTAAGGTTTAATACTCTTAAAAAAGAAGAAATAAAAGGGTTATGATTAAGAAGATGGAAAATAATAGGTAATTCTTCATCCAATTTAAATTTATTTTAAGATTATTGCTTCTGAGGGAAAATTCCTCATCATAAGGTACCTTACACTATGAACATAAAGAGCCAACCAAAATTCTGAAGATGAGCCTTTTTGAAAGCGATCAGCTTAATTCAGATAAATTCAAATTGTGCCTAGGAAATAGGCCATTTTTTTTTTTCATTTTAGATATATAAGATATCAAACAAAATCAAATCACTTATTATTAACCTTTAACATATAGGCAAAATCTTTTTCCGGGAGATCAGAAGTATCTTGTTTTTGTATATTTTTTAGTTTAATATTTCCAATTCATTTTAATGAAAAAAAAAAAAAAAAAAAAAAAAAAAAAAAAAAAAAAAAAAAAAGGGCACTTGAATGGTATACTATCTATGATAACGATCTACCAGAGTGGCGATGGTGTGAATGGAAGAGCTCTTTCAGGGAATCTAGAAGGGAAGTTTTGATAGTCTCAAGATTGCGTAACTTAGTCATGATCACCTTATGTCTAGGGGCTTCCCTCATATATTTTGTTCAAGTTTTGGTGAAATCCGTACTGTATGGACTAAGTGCAGAGCATATGAGCCCATTAGAAATAAACTGTGTTATTCTCATATATTATTTAGCCCCTTAAGTGATAGTAAATAAAGAATAGACTCCTTAATGCTGTTTCTAATGGAAGTTTACTTACATAACGCAATTTCAAGAGTTGTCCTGGCCTGTTGGTGAGGGAGGAGTTGGGTTCCCTGGCTGGGCTGCTCTCCTGGTCTGCTTGGCGGGCGACGGGCTGTCTTTTTCGGCCTCTGTACTTGAGTGCTCCCCCAGTTCTTGGGGCCTGGTTGGCGCCCACACAAGCAGACCCCTATCAAGAGAGCTGATCCCATGAGCAACCCTGGAGTCGCAAATTTAATCAGGAAGTTAGGAGAGGCCGGAGTTTACCGCTGTCTGCCTGTTGGTCGGACTGGTACATCCTCTTGGGACTCCACACGCTTCATTACGGATTTCCATGGGTAGAGGTCGCTTGTGATGGTCTCACCATACAGCATATTCGTTGACATTCCAAAAAACAAACAAACTTAAATACAATCACACAATATATATCTGTGCTTTCCAGCAGGAATAATTAAGCTAATTAAACAATACTTATTTGTCAGCCATCTTTATTGCCTTCATTAATATAATAAAATTTTTCATTATAGATATAAGTCTGGGTAGTTTTAAGCATTAAAACTTTTCAATATTCCTGTTTTAGGAAATGAATTGAATTGAAAGTTTATTGAAACATTCAATGTTTTTTTCTTTTCTTTTTGTTTTACCTCTCTTTTTGTCGCTTTATAGAGGTCTAATGTCTCGTCCTAAAGCTATCTTTAAGAGTAAATTATTTTAAGGAAAAAGAATAAAAATGAAAAATAAGTTTCAATTGACTCATTTTTACCTGCCAAGCTGTCGTAGAAAATTGTTCAGGAATTATTGTATTTTTAAATATAACCGCCCTTTCAACCTTTTAGGGTCATAGAGAGAGGGCTTATCAACAATTTGCCGTCTTTTTCTATACATTTGTAGCTCTGGGGAAATTTTTATTTCATGATAAAGGTTCGGGATTTGAATCCGCAGTGGATATGTCCCGAATGTATCCAGATAGATTAAAGGCAATTCACTTCATATTAACACTTAGTAGACAAATATTATTTTGAACACACCATATTTCTTTCTTTTAAGAAAGATCTGGAAAGACATATTTTTAAGTTTCATCATGGTCCCAACGTGAATAGTCTGATTTGATTACAGGAAATTAAATCAATAAATAAATAATATAAATAAAGAAACCAAGTACCAAGTGAAGTATAGGAAGAAAAGGGAAGAGGCTTGCCTCGAGCCGATAGCGCGCCCGTTTCTGCTGCGGAGTCGCCGTTTTGGCGGGATGAGGGAGGTTATGGGAGTCACGTGCCCTGGAAAGGGGAGAACGAGAGAGGGGTGATTGGGGGGTGGGGATCTGATCTCCCGTTTCCATTGGATCGTAATGCTCAAAGTCCCGGGAAGAAGACTTACTTTAGAAATATCCTTCTTTATGTACAGTTTCTTCTTCCGGGTTGGACCGTGTCGAGTTGTTGATAGTTGCCGAGCTATCGACAACTTGACAGAATCCAACTCGGAAGAAGAAACTGTACATATATCTGACGACCGTGGAAGCCTAGATGAATATCCTTCTTTAGTTATTTTTACTTTTATTATATCATGGTTTGATTTGAATGGTGAAGATGGCTAAGGTGAGCAAATGACATCATAAAATGAGGTACCCTTTTGTGTGAGTGTGTTGCACGCGCGCGTTTGAATATACATGTGTAAATTTGGATATTGTGATTTGTGGATTAGATCGGTCTGTAACTATACCCAGCATTGACGTTTACTGCTTGTGAATATTAAATATGTGATATTGATATACTGTCTTTATTATGGAAATATTTAATTAACACTATTTTTTGGTGGTTTTAATTAAATGAATAATATGTGTGAAGTATTATACGCTATAGCATCCTAAAAATGAATTTAAATGCTCTTGTGGTTCTGTATCTTAAAAATTTCGTACAAAAACAATCCTAATGTTTAATAAAATATTTATCATACATGGAATGTAGTTAGTTATGAGGATTTAGAGTCCTTCTCAAAGCACTCCATGTTTCACTGACGTTCTCAGTTATTGTACTGTCTGCCTCCTAATTGTGTTCTGCTCTCTGTGACTTTATGTTCAGGTAGATCGTTAATGTCAAGTGCATTTGTATGTTGCACTCCGCGAACACAGGAGCTTTGATTATTGAACATGCGATACAAATGTCGTCCTGAGTTCATAGAATGGAAGTTGGGGCCACGAGAACTGGTCGCAACCTAGACTGGACGGTCACAGTCGCGATCTGTAGAGCGGGGTGATCGCTGTAACCATATTTATGTACTACAAGCTGACAATCAGCCACATATATTTATAACTCGTCCTCTTACTTTGCTGTACGTGCATGATGTTAGCTATCAGTTAACCGCTGATGTTTAGTCGATGCCGAAAAGATTATTTATTTTTTGGTGACAATATTACTTGAACCTGTCATAGCAATATTATTTAATATTGTTTTCTTATCAGTGAAACCACTTCATTCTAGCTAAAATATTTTTTTCTGACTCCTAAGTACCATGAATTTGAAAAAAAAAAAAAAAAAAAAACTTATCCACTGGATCTTGGAAATGCTAGTGATATCTACCAAGAGTAGGTTACTAATATTGTAGTATATAATATATAATTTATTAAAAGCCAAATATATTTTCTAAATTATAAAGATATGTATTTACAGAAAATGTGATCTCTAATACAAATAAGTTGAAATGATTTGTGAATTGTAATTTAAGATAAATACACATTGCCGGCGAGCATTTCTTTTAGGGTAGATACAAACAAAGAGAGTAATTACTAGTGTTAATTACCATGTGTTCTTGACAGGAGAAATAGGAGTCGTCATTTTGATGCAGAACGAACCCTTATTCCAAGTATTTTTGTCGCTTTTATAAATATTATATCATCTAAATACTCAGTGGTTTGCCATTTTCATATAGAGAATGACGTTATGATAAATATTTTAAGTGTGAAAGAAAGCAATTATATTTATAGTATGTATGTGTATGTGTCTGTAAACTTTCGTAGGATATTATATTGTTCTTTATGTATTCTGTCTTTATTTATAATATTAATAGTTTAAACGAGTTTTTTTAATTGTCTTAATAATTATACTTTTGCTATTGTTTTAATTTACTGTCTATTTTATGTTTGTTGACATATATTATTTTATATGATAGGTATAAGAAGTATTTATGCACTGAATAAAATTATTTTGTACTTCTGTGAAAAGTGACCGAGCTCCAAGATGGAATTACTGATTCTGAAAGCGCTCAGCAATTAGAAACAAATATGCTAAGTGCGAAGTATTGGATATTATTTAATATTTTTATTTATTTGCTATTTTCTTTTTCTTGATAAAAATCTATCGATACTTCAATATTATAAAATTTGGGCTTTTGAAATAGCAAGAATATTTCATTCAATCATAGTTTTAAAAACTTATATAATTATTGTGACTGCAAAACGCATTACTATATTTCATCATTGTGGCATTTGTTCACAGTTCAGGTCCAATAAAATTTCAGTTAATTTATTTTATTTTTTTTATATCAGTTAATTTCACATAACTTTTACACATATTCCGGAAATTTGATTTCATTCTTCAGAATTAGCTTTGGTATTTTCCAGATGACTTGATGACCCTTGTTGATTATACACAGTTCAAAGTGATTGGAATTGGTTATTATTTATTTATTAGTTCTTCTAAAGTCCTATGAAATTAATTATACTTTTACTTCTCCCAACAGCTGGAAGTAAAGCAACCATTAAAATTCTTTCACAATGGGCAATTATTCAAACAATATATAGTATTTTTAGTTTTACAGAAGCCTGTTGAGAGCGGGATTTTGACCCGCATGCTTGGGATATGGAAAGGGTCCACTGGGTTGACCTGGGATTCCATAAAACTTTGCCAGTCTCAATATAGCCCCTGGAACAAGTTCACTCTGTTGCATTGAGGGTCATCAACCCCATGCACGGAATTCCGTCTCCTCGGATTGAATGTGCTAGTTGGTGGTTGGTTGTTCAAATACTTGAGTACTCAGTATGTATTGTCTCATAGAATCAAGTAAATATTATATTATTATATATNTATATATATATATATATATATATATATATATATATATATGTATGTATATATATATATATACATATACACACACACACACACACACACCATTGCTTGCAAAGTATTTTTACGAGTTACCGGATATGTAATAATGAATTTGTTGAAGATAACTACTAAATTTTAAAATTTGTTTGTATTAATAAGATATTGAAAGGAATGGAAAACAACTAAGTCACTGAAAACTTATCTTTAAACTATTTTTTTTTTGTCTAGAACCCCCTTGCAATAAGGAATTGCATCTTGGGGAATTACTTTCCTTACGGGCCTATCTTCAATCGCTCTCTATTTAAATCTTCAAACTGCTCCTCTGTTACGACATGTTTCCCATTTCTTAATAGTATAAAACTAGAGCACAATAGATAAGAAGATGACTACGAAACGTTATCACCCAAACTAGGATTAATAAAACACATATTGGAAAGAACCTATTAGATAAATAATTAAAAAGGATTGATAATATATTATAAGTATTAATAAATGTATGAAAAATGAACTTTATGTGTTAATTTATTCAGCTATTTTGTTTTTTTATTTTATAATATAATGTGAAATATCTGCTCTCGATTTGACAGTGGGGCTACGCTCTAAGCTGTGTTTTTGTCCCTGTTATGTAAATCCTAATTAATATTTCAAATAAAGCAAATGTCATCGTTCTTTCTACCTTTTTAGTTAGTTGTAATTACAATTGTTATTTTAAATATAACAGACTGTACCGGCTATCTCGATGCAATAATTAAACATGAATTCTTTGGTCGACTCTTTTGACCCTTTGAATATATCATCATGGATTACAGAGAATTATGTGTTTAAACCAATACTTTTTTTTGTGTGTCTTTAAATATAATACATTTTTTTAGAATCACAGAGTATTACAAATTTTTACGTTTGTTAGTATTTTCATCGACAATTGTAGATCATATACGTATTAGGTTTGTCTGTCTGACCTGTAGGTGCATATATTACTATACAGAGATAATTAAGAGACTACATTGTAAATAAAGAAATTTCTTTCAAAATTGTGTTTAGTGTGTGTAGGATACGTATCGTAGTAAAGTAATAGTACTGCACTAGACTGGTGATCCTAAATAAGCCTAATATAACGTAACCTTTGCCGACAACTGTAGCGAAGGTTACTTCAATGATGGTTACTGTGTGTTCCAATTTAAAGGCAATAAAATAATTAGCGATTAATTTGTCCCTCAACAACAACGCTGGGCTAATAAAAAAAACTACCTGACTGGGGAGTGTAATTTTTAATTTTTAGTTGGTAATATTTATTTTGGGACTTAAGTCCCCTTGAATAACATAGAGGTCACAGCTGACAGTACATCTGCTTCTGACTTAATTACAATAATAAAAACAGTTAGTACAAATAAACAATAAACTAATATAAAATTTTTCCTACAGAACAATGACAAGATTTACTTGAAATTTACAAAACTTATTGTACAAGTAAGAAAAAAATAGGAGAAAAAAGTAATAAAAATAAAAAACAAAGATATACATGGGATAATAAGAAAAAAGGTGAAGTGGAAAAGTTGTATATGTGCAGGAGGATAGAAAAGATAATGAGAAGGGCGGCCTTGAGAAGTTTTATAACCAACTGCATTTTATACCGCTGCTAGGAGATCTTCAGGAGTGAGGTCGAGGAGGCGAAGAAATAGTTCCTGCAGGAACTCTGGGCAGCTCGGTAAGGAAATAATAGAACAAGGAGGACAATGAGACAGCGCGTGGAGGGACGAGGAATGAAGGTTGAAGCTACCAGGATAAGTCTCCTGAAGGAAACGAGGAATATGGTTTGCATAAGGAATGGCTTCTGCGATGGTTCCGCTTGGACTTAGCGTCGGGAGCGGAAGAAAACTAAAACCATGTAAGTCCAGCAAGCGAGCCTCTCGAAGAACTGCTTGAGCCCTGTTCCGGAGACGTCACTAGGCCGCATAATAGTCAGATTATTGTAGCCAGTTTTTATTTGACATATTCATTACTTCGGCCAGTATACACTTTATTTATTTGTAATCTTTAAGTTATTTTTTCATTAATGTTTACTTATATATTTTTATCATTATAGTGATTGCTTTTAATGAATAGTTTATAAAATATTTTCTTTCTTAAATCATNCTGCCAACCGCAAACCAGAACACTATTAAACTTTTACTCGTAATCGTTTTTAATTCATTAAATCAAAAATTTATAGTCCGCTGGAAAATGACAACCCAAAGCCGCAGTAATCAATGTTGTTCTTCATTTAAAAATCATCGAACCATTAGAAGTAGAGAACTGGAATAAATATGAACAAGCGCCTACACTTGAAATCAATAAAGTATTTGATAAGGCATCTTTCATATGTGCTGTCCAAAGTATCTTTCCCTCCATTTATATTTGACTCATACTCAATAATAACATTTCTGATTTGAAACAATAATGTTCAGATTGTTAGATTACAAAAAAAAAAAAAAATTTACCTGCTAACCGACATATTTCATTGGTGTTCGAAAAATATTCCAATTAGCAGTAGATATTTTTATGTTGGTTTCGGTCAAGGTAGATCCAAAAAGTATAATTTAAAAAATGTGTATTTTTTAATTATTTATAAACATTTCTGCTGGCATTGTAAGCCATTTTCATGGCTAACATAAAGGCGAGAGAGGATGTCTTGGCACCAAGATATATTTATTTTTATTTTTTTTTAATGAGTGTCAGCCTTTGGTCATTAACGCCAGGTAGATATGCTCTTACAAGTTTAAATCAATTATATACTTCATTATCTAAAAACTTCAGAGACTAATTGCTCGACTTCATAAATTATTTAATAACTTCTACCATAAGAAGGTTAGTGTGAATTACTCTTTATCTTTTTCCCAGCTTTTTATTTTGTCTCAGGGCCCTCCCTCAATTAATTACGATTTTTATAAAAGTTTACAAATGATACAGAAAATATATATGTTGATTAATCTCTAAACTCTCAATTTATGATATGGAGCACAAGTCTAACTGTAACAATTCTACAGCATAATATAACTCATTTTTAAAAATGTTTTTTTGTATAATTACACAGAAATACTTCTCTCTTTAATAACCCCCAGTTAATTCCCACTTGAAAACAAGCTCTTTGATCCATTCTAACCTGTTAATTTCTCTTCTTTTGAAGTGCAGCCTTCTTAATCAGTGACACTCTAGCCCATCTTCCCTACTCCCTTCTCGTTAACTTTGATTTTACACTTTTTTGCCATCTGTAATGACGTACCTCTGTTTATCATTTTGAGTATTGCTATATGGAATATCTTTATATTATAAATTATAAATATTTTTTTATTCTGTTCCCTCTCATGAATTGTTTAAAATTTACGTGGGATAAAATGCCTATAAAATTGATTTTCAACTACTCCTGAAGTAGCTTTTTATTAATCTTGAATAATAAAAAAAATTCGTTTCTTCAGCTGCATGAGATGTTATCACTTAAGTTATTTTATAGCCAAAATCACTTCTAATTATTGTTATATTAATTTAAAATTAGAGCATGCACAATATTAGTTAAAAAACCATTTTCATCTATAAAATGTATCTTTCATTACGAATTTTACAAAAAAAAAAAATACAAAATTTTTTTTTTCTTTTCATTAAGTCCCAATTCCATTCCAGTTCATTAAAATCTTTCGAAAAATATTTGATGGGACATCCAGCATAGGTTGGACAATAAATTTGTATACGGAATCCTCATTATTTATCTAAAATCTTATCACTAGTTAAGCAGTGACACGAAATGTGCTATAAATTTTAAGAAAAAATAAATGTATCACCTGAACTAAAAATAAAAGAATAAAGAAAAATCTCATGTATGTTTTTTAGTTACTTATTTGTTTTTATTTCTTTAATTATTGTTTTAACAAATAGTCTAATTCTAAACATAGAAAATTGCTAAATTTAGTAGCTTCACCTTTTAGACTAACTCTTATATTTAACAGGTTTTATATTTGGAATTTTATTTTCTTGATGAGTTTTAGGGAAATTCTTAATAAGTAAATGGCTTTTTTATTGTTTCAGGATGTTCACAAAACCTGCGTAGTTTTGAGAATTTCTTCGATTAAGAAGTTCATCATACAGTAAGTTTAAATACTATTACTTACTAAATTTACTTATAAAATAAATGCTTATACTCTTCTGCTTGAATAATATTTGATCTGTTAATTTTAAGGTACAATGAACAATTAAATTTATTTTTATAAGTTTTGTATTGAATTAACTTGAATGTCCAAAATTGATAAGATTTCTTCTGTTAACTAATCATGCATCAATGATGTTATAAAAGGATTTAAAAAAAAAAAACTGGTATGCAAAGCACATGTTGTTCATGACCTAAATTTAAGTTTAAATCTATACACAGGCCTTCTGACTGTTCTTCTTAGTTATAACGAAGGAGTTTTCACATTGACATCTTATGAGTTCCTTCGTGATAGGAATTCTCTTTTCTGACTATTCACGTATTAAATACACTAAAGGGTTTTTTAATTGTTTTATTTTATATTTTTACATAATTTTTAGTGCAAGGGAACAGAATAAAAAATCTAACTGTCCCAGCCAGGACACGAACCTGGATCCCCTGCTATCCGGGCCGGTGCATTTACCACTTATGCTACCGAGACAAGTCTGATAAGTTATTAAATTCCCCGCACTNAATGTCAGCTACTTCGAGTTTAAGACGAAGTTCTCGTCTTTCTCGTAAGTTAGGCTCTCGCTAATGTAGAGGGAATTTAATGAGATATCTAGCTGGTCCTTGTGGTGTAACGGTCAGCATACCAGGCCCGGATAGCAGGAGATCCAGGTTCGATTCCTGGCGAGGACAGATAAATTTTTTTATTCTGTTCCCTCACATATTATATATATATGATATTCTTGAATTGTTTGGAATATCTTTATTTTTAACTTTAGTACCACTGTGTTCTCCGCGTGTTTATTTCTCACTTTTACTCTCTGCCTCCCTTCATGTAAGGGCTTCTTGCGTGTCTAGTACACGTGGCTTTCGTGACAATGGTCCTGGATTCTTATCATGACTCAACCTATCCGGCGGGACCAGATTCACACCCTCGGCTCCCACTATTAGTACCAATGTTTTTTTCACTAGCACTGTAGTCGCGGCGCTAGCCTGGGAATTTGACTGTGAATGTTCTTGCTTCGGAGCTTTCCTTGTACTGAGAAAGGAATACGGCTCCCAGGATAGCTAGCTACTTCATTCTACAGTTGACCCCTTATCAAAGAGAATAAACACCTTTAGAAAATCATAGATCTTCCATAGTTCATATCAGGACCGATCTCTTTTCTTCTCCAAAGACTAGATGACGTATTCAAATGTTTGAATGAATGTCTGTTGCGGTTTAGGATCCTTCAAGTCTAAATGTTACTGAAAATATGTATTTTATTTATAATATTGTTATAATATTATTTAATTCCCTATTGTACTCAAGCGTAGTTTTATATATTTTTTTGTGTGTGCTCTTTTGGCCCTCATGATCTTTACTTTATTGCTCCAAAACCATGGCTTTTGTAAAAGAACACAAATTATTCTGTGCTTAATCGGAGACAAGAGAGGCTGAACTAATCTCAGCATGCTTGTGTCCTCAAGGTTGAAACCTGTCATGTCCCGAGACTGCCAATTTCTGCTGGGTGCACCACGAGATCTGTTGTCCCGGGATACGCAACCTCCTGGGTTCCTGGGCTGCCCGCACAACCATCATGGCATTTCAGAGTATTCACGTGTCATACCAGCTTCTAATTCGAACAGATCTTTCGGGGACGACTTTGCTCTTATGAGAACGTGCGGATGGCGACTTGCTATAATACTCTAAATGAATAAGAGGGGCATCTAGTCATTTATTTTTTCTCCATATGGGAAAGGGGGTCTTGAAGATTCTGACAAAAGTGAAATAGGTAGAGCTTATGGATGAAATTAAACCTTGTCGTCCTAGGAACTACCGAAGTGAAGAAGAATTGATGAGTCAAAATAAATTGTACAAGGGATCAGTATCCATCAAATGAGGGTGGGGGAGGGAGAGTATTCTCTTTATTATTGAGATTTACTTACCGTTGTAAGTAAAGAAGAAAAGTAAAACTATCAATTTGAGCACTCTTAGTCAACATTTGTATCCTACAAATGATGTGTGAACAGTGAGCAGGATATATTTTTATAAATATTGTTTTCGTTGTGGTTCTTAGTCCCACATAAATTTTAAACAATAAATGCAAGGGAATAGAATAAAAAATCCCTGGCTGAGACAGATTCATTTCATTCATGGTGTATTTTTTATTCTATTCCCTTGCATTTATTGTTTAGTGAGCAGGATTGTTTTCCATAAGAATAATCTATTTCCACCGGAGTGGAATGAATGAAGCCGTATATTAGGAAGTTTGTAATTGATAATAATAGATAACACTGAGGAACAATTTGAAACTTAATTTCTGTTGAGTTTGATTTTTTAGCTGTTTTCTATAGAATTAGGTATGCTGGTTTCAAAACTGTTTCTAGTTTTCTTTTATCACGTCACGTTCGGTTTCAACGTTGGTGGGGCGCATGCTGGTCTGTTATGCTGTGGTGAAACGTTGTGTGTCGGTAAGCAGTATTTAGTATTTCGTTACGGAAGTGTATAGAACTATATAGTTTGTTTGAACTGAAACGTTTCCTTATGGCTACCTCTACTCTTCCAAGTCGAAAGTGCAAAAACAGCCCCGATTCGTTATGTGGCAGTTTTACCATTCCCAGTCAAAGGACAAACACCAGTACATTTGTCAGACAAGCATATTTTGCCTATTTTAAAGTGAAACTTGGTGATCAAGATAAAGCATGGGCACCTCATAAATTGTGTAAACAGTGTGTTTAGGGTTTACGGATGTGGACCAAGGGAACACGTGCTAAGCTTCCATTTGGTATACCTATGATTTGGCGCGAGCCCAAAGATCATTCAAGTAATTGTTACTTTTGTATAGTGAAAAAAACGGGATATAACAAGAAAAACAAATGTAAAATAGAGTGTCCTAGTTTACCGTCAGCTATACGCCCAGTACCGCATCCAGCCGAAGTCCCCGTGCCAGTTTTCAATGAATTTCCGTCTTTGGAAGAAGAGGAATCCAGATATGGCATTCAAAAACATTGTTAAAGTCTTTCTTGGAAATACACGAGCATTGTAATATTCCGAAATTGTCCAGCAACTCTTGGAAAGCTTCCAAAAGCTAGGTTGCAACATGAGCATTAAATTGCATTTTTTACACAGCCACCTTGCTAATCTCCCGGACAATCTTGGTGCAGTGAGTGATGTGCAGGGTGAGCGTTTCCATGATTTGAGGGTCATGGAAGCAAGGTATCAAGGTAGATGGGATGTACATATGATGGCTGACTATTGTTGGAGCATCAAGCTTGACACAAACTAAACACTCAAGAAAATGTTACAAACGCAAATTTTATCTTAATTTTTAAGTACTGTTAATTAATTAAACAATTATATGTATGAACTCGATTTAACTAACATTAAATGTTTTGTAAACTGTGTATTTGGTACGTTTGTATTTTATGTTCTTTTAAATGCGTGATTTTTATGATTTCTGAGTTTATCCTGTAGTTTAAATAGTTGACGTGATAGACATAATCTGAGGTTATTCTCAGATTCAGACGCCAATAATTAGTGAAAAAAAAAGTGTCAGATCTAATTCAACAAAAATGTGTTCCCCTGTGTAATGATAAATAAATAATACAAAATTTCCTGACACGAAAGAGGATAGCCCGTCGAGGATAGGCTAAAGTTTAGTTATCATTTGTTGCCTTGGCAAAGCCAGCCAGGTGTGTCTTCACGACGATCGTAGCAGTGTGTGGCAACTCCACAACGCCTGCCGCTGGCCCAGTCGTCAGTAATCACTTTTACAGTTACGCATGCGTAATCACTTTTTGTCAGTTCCCCCCTAATCATTTCCATTAACTCCTCATTATATATCTCCCTAAAATCTGGAGTGAATTTTTACTCCTTATCTTCAGTTATCATAAGAAGTTGGAGAAATAGCGGGGAGATTTCTTACTACTGATCGTACGGAAGGTGTTAATCACTTGTTTTTATTTATTTATTGAAAGCTAAAAATATATTTTATTTATAGAATCCATTATAGAAAATAAATTTGTTATGCTTGTATATTATAATTCTGAAATGTCGTTTTGTTTGGATACATCATATGTATGCTAAGAGTAGTATTATTAATAATATGTATGTATACAAATCGGCTGTATCTTTTCATGTCGTTACAAGTTACCTTGTACTGATATTTAAACCAATACCTTTTGGATTATTAGTGCGAATCTCTTGTTTCTAGGTTTAAAAAAAAAATTTTTTTTTAATACGCTGAATATTTACTTGTATTGTAGATATTATTGTCCAATGTTTCCATCCTTCCATTTTGCAAAATAACAGAAATAGGATTTCATGGTAGTCAAATATTTTTAGAAGAATCTAATCCTTAACTGTGGTCAAATTTAATATTAACTGTTCTTGTACAGAGCATTTCGTTTTAGAAATAAGCTTTCATTAACAGTGGTTCTCCCTGGCTATAAATACATTACCCTACAGACCGTTGGTCAAGCTAAAAAATAAATTTGAGTCATTCATCCAGAGACATTCACGTCTCAGAACGCGTTAAAGTGTGTTGGGACAACTCTGGAGTAAAACCTGTAGGTTATGGTAATATTTTTCGCGAATATTTAGCAGTAAAGAAATAAAATTTTACAATGAACTCTATGCGTGACTTTAAATTCACCCACTTTTATATAAATTTAATTATCTTTCACATTAAAGCCGCTTTATTTGATTTGACAATTGATTTTAGAATTCTTTCCCACAATGTAAATTTTTACAATATTTACTATTTTCAAACTACGATGGCACTATCAGATGCAATGTTGAGAAGTGCTACCTGCATGGTCTTCGGGCCTCTACTGAGAACGTTTACTATATTAGTTGTTGATGTCTAGTGAATAACTTCATTTTTATTTTAATCAGTGTAGAAATTTTATTATTACTTATATTTCAGAAAGTAATACATATTTTATATTCCACTAGTGTGTTTCACTTACATGTAAAGCTAATATCAACTATGAAATAAAATTAGTTTCGCGGAAAATTATTCTTTTTATTTAAATATCCAAAAGAATTTCGCTACCTTCGAAAATGGACTGATTTTCTACACATTAACAACTAGAATGAAGTTTTCCTGTTGTTCTCTCTAGCTATTTGCACGCTATATATTTTTCTAGTAAACAGTATAAAAACACATCAGTAGTTTATTTTTATCAATTGATGCAATAACAGGTGTTTTTGTGTTAGAAAAACCAATACTTGTTTTTCTCATTTTAAATATTGACCAATTATTCTTGTTAATACTGTATCAATTCCTCGTGTACACGTGTTTTTACTTTTCCTCTCTTAAGAGACGGGAGATGTGCGTAATATAGACTTTTTTTTTTTATTTTACCTTTTCGCATAAAGCATTTATCAGGAGCTAGGTAAAACTTAACGCTATTATCTAGGCGAATACATGCGTCTAGTCTGTGTTTACTATAATTGTGAAAATACAAATCTATTCTGAAAGAGATATTCTCCATAGTGACAGCCTCTATATAAACATGAGAATATTTCGCTATTACCGTTAATTTGTCATTGGAATTTTACTGACTCATTTTTTCAATACAATCATAAAAATGTATAATCATGAATCGATTGTTTTGATAAATCGCTTGTTATTTATTCTTCAATAGAAAAATCATCTTCACCAATAGTTATTTCAGTATTCTAGATTCTTAGATTTTTCAGAGGTCTAAGGTGATATAAAATTGAGAAACAGAATTTAGAAATTATCGCTTCTCATCATATCGTTTTCTGGTATAATCTAAATGGCGTAGAGTTTGTTTAATGTTTAAATAGGTAGGGTTTCATTGATTATTTATTTTCTATATCAAGCCGTTTTTGATTTATAATTAAAGTTAGGAAAGAAATGTAATTAATGTTTATGCAATTAGTATCTCTCTTAAATATGAAGTAAAGTCATTTTATTTATGTAAATGCAGAATTTTTTCTTTATTTTGTAATATATTTTGAATAAAAGGGCTTCATTTTTAAATTTCGACGGATAATCTTAATTTACTATTAAAAAAAAAATGTTTTAGGGAGAAAAACCGGCCAAGAAATAATAATGATACATTCTCCTGCACAATAGCATTATAATACAATTAGAATACAATAGGAGACAGATAACAATAAATTTAAATGTTTTTTTTATTATAAAGAATAAATGAAATTTATTTTCTTTAACCTTTTTAAAAGAAAACCTTTTTCGCATGGACAGAATGCCATTTTATCCTATTCTATAACCTGGAAAAAAATCATGGTCTCTATTACTCAAAGATTAACATGAAATAAAAATGAAGTATTCTGGCATAATATTGATTTAAGGATATATTTTCAGTGTAAATAAAGTTTGTCTGAAACTTTAGTAAAAATAAAATGCTAGATGTGTTTTTAAATGAAAACTGATATTTTTTTAATATATGCGTAGTTCCATAACTTTGACAAAAAAAAAAAAAAAATCAACTTTGATTCAGGATCAAACCTGCTGAAATTCTTCCAAATAATTCATAATCCAGATTAGAATGAATACAATTATATTAAAAATAATGAAATTTTTGGCAAAATTTGAGTTGCTTATGACTAATTCATAATTTTTGACTGAATTCAGTCCTCTTCCTGAGAATAGCCTTTTAGACAAAAAAAAAAAAAAAAGAAAAGTTGACTAATTATAAATTGAATTCATTAAGTGTTAGCCGCATAATTAGAAGTCTATTCTGAAGAAACTATATATGCAGGTAGTGGAATGCAGTTATTCCTTCATCTCGGGACGTGCACCTTTGCAGTGTACAGAAACAGATTTGCCCCGGAACGAGGAAACTGGATATCAAGGTGCAAAGGGAGGTCGACTACCCTCTGCCCTCTCATTTCAGAAGCAGAGGAACAGAGCTCTACCTCCTGAATTATACATGGACCGTTGAAGATTTAGGGGGGGTTTGACTACTCGCTGAATGTTTTCTCTGGAAACGTGGATCCTCACTGATTGATAATAAGATATTCTCTTCTAACGGCCTGCCATAAACCCACTTTAAAAATGCACTTTTCACAGTGTGTTAAATAAATCATTTTTAAACAAATCGAAGTAAAGGTTAGAAATAATTTTAAATCAGTGAGATTTATTAAAGTTTTAAATATGTTTTTCTCCCATATGTGACTTGAATGTGCTAATTTGATATAAAAGTTATTTTTTTGGATATATGAAAACAAATATTTAATATATATTCATTTAAATTTTCAAGTCTGAAATGGAATCTGCTTTTGATAATATTATGTATAAATGTTCACACACCAAATAATTGTATTATTATATCTTTTATATAAAATACAATATTCGAAGCATAGTCCATTGTTGTTTATCATCATTAGCTATCTACTAGCCAATTACTCCACCGAACACTTATATCATTCTCTTTGATGGCTGTCAAGCAACAACATTTTTTTTTCCCTTGAAGAAATGGCACATGACTCGAAACAAGTAGTAATCCGATGTGAGATGAGATCAGGACTAAATGGTGAAACTACTGAAGAAATTATTTTCCATGTGACTTGTAGGTATATTAAGGGCTATGGAAATGTTTATTCTCTTGTTACACCTATCTATCTCAAGACCCGATTCCTATTGTTTTCTTCTCTTGCTATTGTTCGTTATCGTCCTTTTGTTCTCTTTCGCTGTAAAATCCCCTTCTCCTTAATCGAGTCTTGCGCAGTTCGACATTGTGCTGGAAATCTAATAAGAAACTGCAACCCCTACTTTCCCACTCTTACTCTATCCACTTTTCGGGATTTTAAAATGAGAAACCTGTGTATAGTTTAGCAATGACAAAATATAATGGTTTTTTATTTTTCAAGAAAAAGAGATCCAAATAAGTGAGACTGCCAAATGTTTCTTGAATGTAAGATAAGAAATAGAGGGAGATTGAGATGCGACAAGAATTCTTGGTTGGTGTGTGTGTGTGTATGTGCTTGTGAAATTAGTTAAGCGAGTTTGTTTATGATCGTTGTATTTATTATAATTAATTAATATATTTTTTCATAATCAATGAATAATAATTAGAGGAAATATTGTTTTTTAGATTTCAAATTTAATTATAATTAAAGCTGTGTAGCCAGTGATCATTACACACCTGTTTATAGCGCTCCGTCTTTCCAAAAATAATATACGAGTTGTAGGAAGAATTGTGATCTCAAACTCCACATACATTTTCAGTGAAGTTTCAGTGACTTCAATGAGTGCAATTTCAGCTTGGTGGATCACCTCAAAACAATGAGTACATTGAACGATTTTTGTAGCTGTTAAGGAGCACTGGTGACGACAGGGGAAGACCTTTCCCGCCCCCACCTCGCCGCGCTAAGCTCTCATAGCCTCCCTTATCACTCAGCCTTCTGGGTAGGAGGCTCCGTTCGAGACTCATAACTCAGCGTTACAGGTTCGAGACCAGGCCACTCATATTTTCTTTCCTTTATAAATTAATGCAAAAATCATGGGAGGCAATCTTTATCATAAGGTGATTGCTAGTGGAGGGTGAAAAAAAAATTCGTGGTGCACTCATGACCTCTCCTAAAGATAAGAGGCGGCATTACGCGAGTAGCACTCCATTGGAGAGAGACCAACTAAAAATACGCCCCTGCACCTCTCAGGAGTGACCAAAACACCATTTGATGCCTACCTGTCTAGCCTCTCAAAAGGAGACAAATCCCTCTGGAGGTTTGTGTGGAACTTATCAATCCCTGGAGGGGATGAGCTCGGAAACAAAAGATATTTGCAGGTCAGAATGGATGGTTTTATTGGATACGTAGGGAGGAGTGTTGAGGATTGTGCGAAGGACTTTGGACTGGAACCCCTGGATACATCTAATGTTTGATGGCTTCGCTGTGCCCCAAAATTCAATACCATATGTCCAGATCGATCTAATTAATGTTTTGTAAAGAGTTATTTTTTTTCTATTGTTAATTTGGACCTGTGGTTCAGCAATCTGCAGAACTGTCCAAAGCGTCTGTTTAGTTCTTGTCTCTTTGTCAGTAAGTGAGTCTTCCAGGTTAGTTTACTATCTAGGTAGAACCCAAGGTAGCTGACTGTCGGAGAGTATGAGATAAATTCTGTTCATTTTGAAAGTTTTTTAGACTAAATATTTATCGCAAGATATTGTTTTTTAAAGGGTCCGTTGCCCCAACAGAAAATTCTTTTTCAATTCTCAAATTGTTAAAATTATTGATGTAATGCTAAAAGATGGACATAAGGGCGGTTGAGCGAGGGAAAACGTTCCAGTGAAATAAATCCAAATTGCCATTGGACTAAGTCATTTTTAGGGGACATTTCAGTGGGCTTTGTTGTCAATGTTAATTGTACTACTGCAGTAGGACAATATTTGTATTTCATTTGGAAGTCATTTTAATTATTATTGTTTTATTATTTTTAATTTTACAGAGTTATAACATTTTCCGTTTTAGTAGTATATGATAATTAGTTATTTATGTTTAATAAGTGAGTTAAGATTATTCATGATTCTCCTGTTGTTCTTATTTGTCTAAGGCCTAGCATGTAAAAAACAAAATTGGTTCCTAATGTTTAAAAATAAATGAGTTCGGTGACATTTTTTTTGTTTAATTTTTAAAAATCAACTGTTGTTTATTAAATGTGATTGAGCTTAGAAGCACTTGAGTATTTAATTTCCTTATGAGAAAAAGAAATATTAAAAAAAATATATTTAATTTGGATGTAGTGACACTGGATACCTTCTCTCCTCTTGGGAACGTCTTATTTATTAAGTTTCTTCCTATGTGATCGAATTACAAAATGTTATACTTAGCACAATACAACCCAATAACCAATTGTAACATCTCTCCCAATATCTATTTTCTATATTAATTCCTCCTTTCGCAGACTGAGTTTGTGAAACTTTCGTAAAAATTACAAAATTCTAGTCTATGTTTTTGAAGCGGCTTATAAGTAAAGCGAAATTGAATCGAAGAATAAACGCTATGTAATGAATATGGAAATTCGTCCTTTCTTTAACGCATTCCTTTCTCTCTTGTTTTCCCGAAATGCGTTTCGAGATGTTAACCGATAAACTGTCAAACTTGTATGTTCTGAATTTGTCTTCGATATGAGTGCATTTTGTAAAATGATTGTTATTAATCCTCTATGTGCTAATCCTACTTTCCTGAACTCAGTCATACCCACCAAATTGATATAGAATTAGATAATAAAACGGCCATGTCAACCATTAGTTAACAGCTATTTCAGCTTGCATAGCTACATTAACTGCTATAACTGCATCGTTATTAACATCTATAACATATAAAAGATATAAAGTTAAGTCGTTTTCTCTGACTCAATCTGGGTGAGGAACAGACGTTTATGAAGCAATGTCGTACAGTGAGATGCATGAATTTAATATGTATATAAGTAAAAAAATCTATATCAATATATAAATAAACCCTCTAAGAATGAATTCCTCATTATTTTGAAAAATATAAATTTATGATCTTCCACCAATGAAGAGAAAGAAACTACTAATTATTGATGATACGAGATTGATTTTATAAATTAATCGTTACTTATTTGTAACTGTTAAAATTTTCAGTCTTATTTTGACCAATTCTTTATTTTTAACAACTTAGGATTTAATTTTTTTTTAAATTTCTTGTTGGCATAAATGACCACCCGAACTTTTAAAATAACAAGGTGCATTAGTCACGAACTGTAAACTGTGCTATCGGAGCGGAGTAAACAAAGATCTTGGAGTGGACTCTTGTCATTGGAGGCACATTGGAGAAGACTGAGTCAATAATTGTTCAGTTTGTTGAGCCTCGACTCAGGGACTAATAGAAATTCAAGACAGGACAAAGCAAATATTGAGGGAATTGTCCTGAAGGAATAATTGAGTATCTTTCTTCTTCTTCTTCCTGAATGAATTGTCTTTTTAGCCCTACGGTAGCGGTGTGCCTCGGAGTGCTTCGGAGGCTTCCCAAGTCTTAACTTAATGCTTTTAGTTTCCCTTGTCTTTTATTATTCAGCTCCAAGAGATGAGAATAGTTTTGTCTTAGTCTGCAATAAGAAACTATATATGTCTTACAGTTTTAGCAGATTGGAGAAATAGAGCTATTAAAAAAATAGCCTAAAAGAACAAAAGTAAAAAAGATTACTAAATATAACTCTTGATATTCTTCTATTTACTTATACATATATATATATA
>KZ807595.1:248176-269758 GCA_000696205.2 Oncopeltus fasciatus | reverse complement strand
TCAAGATGTGACGTCAATATCTATATATATATATATATATATATATATATATATATATATATATATATATATATATATATTTATACTTAACTGTATAACATAATATTTGTTTAATCTTTTGCTATATTTATCGACTATATTTTGCGATCAACATTGTATGTGTGTGAGTGTGCATATATATTTTTAATATACCATTAAGTTTACAAAATAGTTATAAAATATAATTTTCTGCCGTTTATATTGTATATTAGTTTGCAAAATATTAGAATTTAATATTTTAATTTTTTATGGAAGTTATTTACAAAAGCAAATGAGTTCTTCTTTATTTCTTACTTCCGGGAGACAGTCTACATCCAGCCTTATGTTCATGCCTTTTAAGCTTATTTTTTCTCGGGTTTTCGGAAGATAAATTTCTGTATTTACTCTTATACCCGGGAAATCCTTCATGATCTCCTGCGTGACGGATGTAGTTATCTTTTCGTTAAAATAGCGGCTGGTTCTAGAACTATTTATGTCTATACTCCACTTGTCAATTCTTTCGTTAAAGTGATGGCATGTCTAACTGAGATTAGTCTTGGGATCCTCATGTCTTACCTGCTGGTTCGATTTCCCCAAGCATTTCTTTATTTAGATTTAGGCAGTAGAGAATACAATGGGGTAGAAAGCGAATCTATTTATCTCTGAACGTTATTTATTCTGGAAACAGCGGGATGTTGAGCTTAATCTGCGATCTTCAAGTCTGACCTGTTGGTTCAAATTCCTCAGGCATTCCTTTACTCAGATTCAAGGGGATAAGAATAGATTTTCAATGAAGTAGAATGCTTTTCAAAGCATTCAAGGCAGGTAATAAAATATACCTTTTTTTTAATTGTATTTTTTTTTTTTTTTTTTTTTTTTTTTTTTTTTTTTTTTTTTTTATAGACCTTGACCGAACTGTAACAAATTCTCTAATGAAAAATTAATGTTTAAACTTTGAATCATGAATTTAATAAATCAATAAAATATTTATATGCAAGTGGCTAACAATTTTTTTTCAACTATCATTTATTAGAACCAAGTGGATCTTTTCAATGAACATTCTAACTTTCTGAGTTCTTAGATCGCGTGAAAGTGTAATTGGTCCTCTTTACTTGCCTTACCGAATGAAAATATGCACTGTTAGGCTCTTTCAGCTGAGCAAAAAGTGATCCAACTAAAACTCTAGTGGAATAGCTATATGTTCTATCACTCTTTGATAAAAGGAGAACTGGATAAATTGTCTCTAGTGCAAACTGTATCGATTGTCAAAATTATTTTTATCAGCACCATGTCATTCGACCTTTATTATTTTCTATAGTATATAGTAATACTCTAAATGGCCAACAAAATATATGAATTGTACGAGAATAATCAAAAACATCTAATAATTTTTGTTAGGTATAAGAAACTGATTTTTCGTAATTCTGTGCATAGCTGTAGTCCAAGAAACAAATAGATTAGCGTGCTAAACTTGTTGGTTCGAATCTCGGATCCACTGCATATTTTTCTGATAAATAATTGTATAAATTTTTCACCAGAGTGCTCTGTAGTCGTAGCACTAAGTTAAACTGTTTATAACTTTTCCTCTTAAAGAGAAACTGGCGACCTGGAGGCATTGCCTTGGATATGGAAAAAGTAACGGCCTCACGGATTGATGGAATCCATCTGTTGACACTCGATGTAAATAATCCTACTCAGAAAATCGCAGGCCCCAAGGACAGTGGGGATTTAGGGCAGGATCCATAACCCTACATCTGAAAAAAGTTCCTAATCACCTACTTGACAGAGTAGATGTATGTGTATTTCTAAAGTAGGCATAAATCTCTGATGTCTGGCTAAGCGCACAAGTACTGCATGATACTGCTGTAAGACCCCTCTAATCTATAATTATAAACACTCACTTACATAAATAAATTATTATTATTACGGGCTACGGTTCACTAATAACAAAAGATAAATTAAAGTTCATTTTTTATCACAAATAATTACAACTAACTAATTAGAACATAACCTACTGTCCTTAATGACTAATACATAAATATTCAGAAAATATAGAATATAAGTTAGTTACAGTTAATAAATTAATTAATATGGTCTTATTCGGACATTTATTTAATAAATATAATTTTTTACTAAGCCACTGCTGCACTATGATCACTGCCACTCATCACTTATTACTTCGCTGTTGCTGGCATTGCAAAGGACGCGACCAACCCAACACTCGGAATACGCGATCTGCCACGGAAACAGACACAGACTTAGACTAACTTATCACTGACTGAGAGGAAGGCTGGCGAGCTGCTTTTATAACTTCCTGAACGTGTCGCTATTCTGATTTTCATATAAGCCTGCTTCCCTTCTAGAAAACAGGAAGCAGGTGTTATATTTCAATTGCCCCCTTCCATTATCGGTCTGGTCTACTCTCCAACTACTTCCCTGGTCTTTAACAATTTGTGTGTGTGTGTGTGTGTGTGTGTGTGTGTGTGTGTGTGTGTGTGTGCGTGCGTGCGTGTGTGTGTGTGTGTGTGTGTGTGTGTGTGTGTGTGTGTGNAGCAGGAGATCCAGGTTCGATTCCTGGCTGGGACAGATAGTTTTTTATATTCTATTCCCTCTCATTAATTGTTTGAAATTTACGTGGGATAAAATACCACAACCAAATTAAATATTGATTTTTTTATTCTGTTCCCTCTCATGAATTATTTATAATTTACGTGGGATAAATAAAACCACAACCAAAATAAAATATTGACTAATTTAATTTTTCGTTGTAAGCGGTTATGGATGAGGGGGGTTTTGAGGAAGTTAATCTTTATAATCTTGATATCTTCTGCCTATACGAGTTAGTAAACTGTTAGTAAAACTGTCGTTTGCTGTATAATAATTTTACAAAAATTGCTTTTAAGGTAATTATGTACTGTTGTATTTTGTGTGCAATAAGGGGGGAATCATTGCTGGATGAGAATTTACATATTTCTACTATAATTTGAAGTAGAATTCTAAAAATGGAATTTCATTAAAATTTAAAATGGAAACAGTGATATCCATGGCACAATCGTGTAATGTAGACAATTTACAAAATTCCTAAAACATCTAACTCAACTTTACTTTTTCCTCTTCCTGAAGATTACATATTTAAATTGCTGAAGTATTTCATGCAAAGCAATGCAATAAATCGTATTTTTTTTGTTTTATTAATTCCAATTTTTTACAGTTTATCATAAATTATTTCTTTTTAGAAAATCACTATCTTGTGTGTGGTTACTGTGCAAAATATATTCTATATTTAATGAAATACATCCTCATTTTTAGAAAATTTATTTGAAAGTTTAAGTATTATAAATCATCTTTGTTTCTTCTTTTGGCACAGCCGTATCTATTTGCTCGTTAATCATCTATTGTCATTTATCGGGACATAATTCACAAAATCTATCTATGTTAAAATTCAACCGAAAAACATGGAAGGTTTTATTGCAATTTTTAATTGTGACTTAATAGTATATAATAAATGGAAAATTTTTTTGTTTGTTTTTTACCGTTTATTTAAAAAAAAAATTATGAAAAACTATTATCAAGATTGAAACTTTTTCGCGTAAACAGGAGAGCTGGGCGAGTCCCAATTATCAAACCAGAAAATTATTTGTGCTTCTTTGTACAAATGTCAAAAGCTGGACACAAAAAACGTAATTTCCTTACGCACAAATTTTGTAATATTTTTATTATTATCTGTTTAAGTTAATTGTGAAATTCAAGACATTTTTCATAATCCTCATCATGAAACCTACCGTGTGTTACTAATAATGAATACCGCGATGCGGTGAACTAAAACAGTATGTTTGTTTATCTTTTGTTTTAGCAATATTAAATACATTAAGTCTTGCTTTGAGTAGTTGCTAACACTAAGGCCTCTTTCATAGCTTGAAAAAGCTATTGTTCAATCATTTTTCACGAGAACCTTATCTATTGGGATGAAATCTAATAAAAAAAAAGAAAGGAGTGAAAAGTTGTATTATTATAGTGCACGGATATAGAACATGCCTCTAAATAAAGCTTCTGCCATTTTGAAATGATTCACGCATTATTCATGTATTGATTACGACATGTAGAAAATGAAAAATGGTCTCTTTCAGGACAGAAAGGAACCAACTCCACGCCCATTTATCACATTCCTTACAAACAAAGATCATGAAAAAATGGCTTGGTTATTACTAATTATCTGTTCATTTTTTTTTACATTTCATTTTTATGCTTATTTTAATTACTCAGATGCTTTATTAAAGATATTCAAGGGTCATTCTTAGGAGCTCTTTTCAATAGTTTTAATCTTCACTGGGAGGAGGCTCTTATTTACTTATAAATTTTAGTACAACTCAAGGGTAGCAGAATATTACTAAAGAACAGTGACATTGGGAAACAAAAATCTAATCACTGTTGTAGCTGTTTAGAATAGTTTATTCCCTCCTCCCGAAGTCGAAATGGTTGTATGAGAGTTTAAAAAGAAGTTAACTTGATCCTTTTTTTGATGGTTTATTTTTTAGATTCCTTTTGATCTAGGGCGTATGGCTGTCAGGGGATTAGATAATAAGGGATTAACTGCAATCATAAAGGGCGGGTTGATTGCTTAAGTGCCGAGCGTACTCTAATAAAACAGACACGTGACTTTGATTTTGACTCTTTCTAAATCAAAAGAAATCATGAAGACTCAAAGTAGAATGTAAGTTTAAAAGGAGAGTTTGTTGACCGTAGATATTATTTTACGAGTAGAATGTAAGTGCTTCATCAGGACAGTGAAGAGTTTTTCTGAATTCACTATAGTAAGAACAGCACATTACCTAGTCTGCTCTGCCGTTGAGTTTATGATTTTTCTTCTTTTTTTTTTTTTGTAACCAGACTTCAGAAAATTGTGGGAGTCCACAGAGGTTTAGGAAACCATTCTGCGACCACTGGCTGATCCGCCAGTCAGTTAACTGTCGGATTAAGTGAAGATTCGCTGTGGTTTTCGTGTAGTCCGTCTGAGGACAGAGCAAAATGAGAACTTCTGAACGCACAAAGAGACCGGTTTGCTCTCTCTGAACAAAGCCCTGAGGCCTACTTATCTCACTTCAGTGTAAATCCTCGTGTATCTATGTGGGTATAATTTCGAGCTGAGGGCTCAGAAAGCAACGGTAGCTCCAGTACCTTTGTGTTTGCTTTCTGAATATTGTGTGCCATTGTAATACAGGCTATAACAGGTGTCACAGTTTGCTGTAGGACTCTATATAGATACACGAGGTATCCTTTTAAAACCTAATACAGTCCCTATTTTTTGAGCTTACTCTATAAACATTTGAGTGCCTAATTGCTTTAAAGTCCATTCCTTTCTAGAAAATTTTAGCTATATCGCCTTAATCCTACAAAGCAGATTTTTGGGGGGGGGGGGGAAACAACTTCTGATTTGTTCACGCAGGCTTCCACGGACCTCAGACATATTAACCAATACTTCTTCCGGGTTTAACCGTGTCTTGGAGTTTTAGGTGCCAAGCTTTCGCACATCGTGTGATGCCTTCTTCAGGGCTGAATGGAGAAATTAGGATTCAAGTAAATAAGAAAACTTCTGATTTACTTGAATCCTAATTAGGAGATGTATTTTGCTCTCATGATGGTTAAGTTAATGATTTAACTTTTCCGAGTTGGGGATTTTTGTTGGGGGTACGGTCAAGGTCGAAGGTCAATTTTATAGCTGATTAATAATGGCATTTGGCAGTATCGCTAATTGACTTGGTTGTACCCCTATCTCCTAATTTAGTTAAAAATCAATATTTGGGATTCTTTGTACTAAAAATTCCTTAAATTCTTTGGCCACCCATGCTTCGAATTCACATCATGGAGAGAGTGGCTAATATTTATCCATAAAATAAAAGAGATACCTCCTAATAAGGAGACTTGAAACCGCAGCGACAGGCTAGGGCTAGAAATCTTTAGTTGTTTAAATTAGTACAGGGGAAAAGATTATTGCTTTTTTGCATGCCCAAATCCAGAAATCGCTAATATCGTATTAGTATTATGGCAGAAAGGTATTGATCATAACGGATGTAAAGTAATATTTCCTAACATTTATATTTTATAACATTTTGACATAAAGCTTATTTTAAAAATGAAACCATGAAGATTGACAGTTTTTATTACTCCCCCCCCCCCCCCGAGTCGGCTTCAGGCATAACTATTTTACTACCATTTTTCTCCCTGACCTCTGTATAACAAATATACTTTTTTTTTTTTTTTTTTTTTTTTTTTTTTTACACTTGGAAAAATTTTCTTAGTTTTCGCAGGTCCTTTATGATTGATTTTTTCATAATTAGTATTTGTCTATGCAAGTAAAATGAAGCTCTTATATAATTCAAATTTTATTTAAGGTACATTTGAGGGGGGTAAGGTGAAGTATTTTATCCTACGCATGTGGGTTGGTAAAAATAAATATTTATTATCTGATATTTGAAATTCTCTGACTCTACTATTTCTATTCGACTATGTTCCTCATAAATTGCTTACAGTCATATATTGAGCTCATTAGCCTTATCCTTTCCTCTCGTGTAACTTACAACTTATAAAGCTATGGAATAAAAACTTTTTTTATTTTTTTTATAACTGTTTGCTCGCTAAATTTTAGGTAATAATGGAAGTGTACTTTAAATGCTCATCATCGTAAAACGAATTATTTTTATTGTGAGAATGTATTTTAAAGTATTTTAAGTAGCGACTGATTTGAAGAGGCAAGTGAATGAATGTTTTAAATGACATCATTCCAAAGAGTTACAGCTATAGATAAGGATGTTGAATAGTATATTTATTTATTATTTTAACCAACACCAGAGTCTTTTGTGAACTCTTTATTTTTTATAAAACCGATTCATAAAAAAACATATCTGACAATCCCAGCTTTGAAATAAGTTTACTCAGAACTTGTAAAATGTTACTTACCACCATCATCCATTTGACCCTGTTATTATCTTCATGAAAACGTTATCGATTCACTGCACTGAACACTTAAAACTGCTGTTTGACCTAAATCTGTAGCACGAACATAAAAATGCCTTCTCGCATTAAACTTTTTATGAGGAAGTCAGTCACGCATGCATTGCATAAACTAAGCAGATGTTCCATGATAGATAGACTTATAAGAATAAATAGCTTTTTCAATCTTACGAGACGAAAGGAACAAGGATTTCATGGAGGGGTGGGGGACCTCAATACTTAGCGAATGATTGTCACCGAGGGGGTACCTCTACCAAGTTCTGCATTTTATTGACGAATTTGCGTTTTTAAAATATTTTATATATTTTGAAGAACAAGAAAATCATACGTTCTTCGTGATATAGCTGCAATTAACTTTGAAGTGACACCAAATAAATGATTTTATCATTGATGAAAAGTGCTCCATCTCTACTGTCAGTAATCTACCAAATACATGTGTTTTAAAGGAATTATAATTAGTGCATTTAGATAGTTCTTATTTTTTAAGTTTTTTTTTTTTTAAATATATACGTACACACATAATCATTTCAACTAATGTTGGATTGGTTGATTGTGTTTATGGCGCAAACCCTGGCACAAAATCAATATAATTACCTAAATACATAGTGAGGAAGGAATATGTACTCAATTGCATTCCTTAATATCCATGCTCATATATAAATACCTAAAGAAGTCATTTACATTGATGTTATTAATTTTAAGATAAGGTAAATTACTAACAAAAGAGCAAATTGTTAATATCTGTCAAACCTTGCACATAGCATTAACGCCCCCTTCTGGTTGATATGCTTCACTTAATTTTTAAAAAAAAAATTGATGAAAACTATACAGGTAGTATCAAGGTTAGGTCCGGTGAGACGCCTGATCTAACCTTGATACTACCTGGCTTCTCTTTAACGGACGTTCTTTTCTTCTTTTTTTTTTTTAACTTTCCTCATCATGAAATCGAGTCGTAGAATATACTTCCGATCTGATTTCCGGCGATATAGCATTTCTAGAATATGGTTGACCCATCTCGCTCATGATTGATTATATTTGACATTATTTTTTTTTTTTGTTGGCGCAAAATTATAATTAAATTATTGCCAAGAAATTTAAAATAAAAAAATAATTTTGGAATTATAATGAATTACCATTTATGTTCTTACTTTAGATCATACGGTTCCGTTGCAAATTACTAAGAACAATACTGTACAGTAAACAATAATCAGTAAACATTTAAAAATATAACATCTAAAATACATTTCTCAATGTTAATCACAAATTATAACAAATAATAACACCTCAGCACTGATAAACAAAATTTTCTCTCCCGGCAATATATAATTTTTAAAAAGTGAGTATTAGTCTCTCTCTCAATCACTTGGGTGAATGTTAGGGCTATCAACAGTTTGCCATCCCATTCAAATATGAGCAGGATTTGAACCCGCTGCGCCTGGATTTCGACCCGAACGGATTCCATTTTTAATATCTTGGTTTTCTGTGGATTCAAAAGTATTATTAAAAGGTCCTTTATATGCAGAGGTTTGATCATATTTCAAAATTCGAAACCACCGCACATATTTAACACGCTGAGTTAACATTGAAGGTTATATTCTCAGATTCACTTTACGGATTTTCATGAATTTAAATTCAGAAATTGGTTACGTAAATACGGTGATGAACCCGACTCAAAACTGATTACCTGACTTCCATAATTACGTCGGGCTTTAGGGTGAGCTCATTCAGCTGCTGCCGTTCACTTGAAAATACGCGATCATGAAACCTATCCCACTCAAACCTAAAGTAAAGATCAATTTTAGGTCTTCAACCCTTCTGGGTCTTCTCTTGGTCCATCTTATATTACAATCCTGAAGGCCTTGCCAGCAGTTTTATCTCATCGTGAATCACAGTTATCTGAATCGGTTTTAACGAAGCTCTACCGTTTTGAATTAACTTTTCGGCCCTTCGTTATACTTAGTATAGAAATAGTGTCTTATCTTTTTGCCAGTGCGAATAGATTCAGCTCCTTAACACACGCTGGATCATTTTAATTTATCAACCATCTTTGGCCTCCGAGTAATCGGCAATATTGATCAAACCTACTGAGGTCAGGCAACCTTTATGCTGTACAAGCTGAAACATTGAACTCATGTAATCGTTCTGGTAGTTGAAAGAACTGGATACTACAGACCGGAGCCATCCGGTGGTCGATTCTGGAATTTCCACTTCATGAGACGGCTGATATGTCCACTTCATGAACTGATACTGAGTATGTTTTGACATATATACTCTCATCTCAAACCCAACGTTTGACCATCTCAGGAAGGGAGTCACAGGAATCCCTCACGTGGCATTTAGGACACCTCTGTCTTGAACAACCCATTGGCTATTGACCTAGAAGTGCTTAGTCACCCTTCTCAAGCAACGAGCTGATCAAGCGTTAAGAAGAACCGCTTCAATATTGACTCGAACAACTCTCATCTAATCGCTTCCAATCCTTCTCATCAGTTATCTCACATCCTCTTGTTGTCGCCAATTCAAGGAACAAAAAAACCCAGAATAATCGAGTTCATTCAAAGTGCATAGCTTTCTGCAGGTTTCTTAGATCACGAAGTTATCTTGTTACATGAGATCATCAGATTAGTCAGGCCTTAGCATGCTTCACTTATTTTTCTGCGAAACATTTTATCTTCATATCCTATAACTTCTTACTTCTCCCATATGTGTCAGTCTTGCATGTCGATTCTACTGTTTGGGCACTCTTCTAAAGAGGCCTCTAATCCGATATATTTCATTCATAAGAAGATATATATGTGAGGTATTGAGTGAATGTCTGTGCGCTCGCGGGTTTTTGTGTAGTTACTTGCCTAAAGTCGTACAAGAATGTGACTCCTTCAGAAAACATCTACTCAAACAGACCACTGTTTTTTAAGTGATATGTCTTTCCATGGTACCACGAACCTCCTCCTCTACATCTCACCATTTTGGTAGAGTACCAACACTAGTCCTAGTAACGGATTTGATTACCTACCCATGTGCTTGCCAGGAGCTTTCTTTTCTTTTTTTTTTTTTAAATAAATAATAATGGAGTATACTCTAGCCCAGTGGCAATGAGTAGGTTGGTGTATTCAATTAATTCGACTGTATTTAGAATTAGATAAATTTACTAAGCTCGACGATATTTGTTCTCGACAAATAACCCTTATAAGCTTAAAAATATGAAGGAAAATAAAGAAAACCCAACTTGAATGGATGGTAGTTGAAATAGCCGTTTAACTTTTTGACTACAAATATAGTAATTAACGAAGTGAAATTTTAATCTGCTGCGATTATTATAAAGAGTTCTGATTGCTTTTAACATTTATCTGATTCGTTTGCGTGAATGTATTTTTATTCGGCACTGCTCAAGACAAATGTAATTACAAGGAAGGCTTTATCCGCTCTAGATAATCTGTAGCAGCGTTACACGGGAAATTTCGTTAGACTAATTGAAGCTGTCGTTGGGCCTCAGAGAAACGCGCCAGCGGGGGCGGTCTTCGTTAGCTCCGACCTCGATATTTTTCCCCCTCTCTCTCTCTGGTGCTCGAGAGAGTGAGCGAGAGGGGAGGTTATAGAGACGTAAGAGACAATTGACAAGGACGGAAGACGCTTCCGAAAATACCCCTCGCAGTATCTCGTAAATAATTTTCTTTGTCAAGGAAATGGCCTCATTTATCAGTTTCACGTTCCCATCGTACCTTGTCCAGGGTTGCATTTGTGTGCTGTATTAGCTCCTTACATAACTTCGTTGGAGTACATTATTATTTAAACATACATAAAGTGAAGGGTTTTGAATCAATTGTTTTTGCCCAGATAAGTTTATTGAAAAAGCGGTAGGAATTAATCAGGGTTTCGGCCAGGATCTGATAAATAAAATACCCAAAAATTATGAGGTAATTATTTTATTATTGCCAACGTTTCCACTTAAGTTGTAATTCATCTTCAGGACCGAAATACAATACACACTTTTACACTTCTAAAAACTATAGATCTGAATGGACAGACAGAGATGTGTTTTGCTATAAGACAGAAAATAATATACAGATTATACTCAAAATTTTGTAAGTATCCAATTTTGGATTATTTTTTTTTTCTAATCTTGACCAAAACCCTGATTAATTTTAATTAAGTTTAACCAAACCATTCATCTAAAAAGATTTTCAAGGTACTCTCCTTGATTCTCCCGGTCTTAGAGTACAAAGAAAGCCTTCGTTACTTATTATTATTATTAAAAAAAAAAAAAAAGTGAAGATTTACATCTATTGGAAAGTTTATAAACAATTCTTCATTAAATGCGATAGCAATTCACATAGTTTATGCTATCCCAGCTTCTCTAATTTTTTATTGATATTAGAATTGTATGATGGAGTACATGACTTCTGTCTCTGAGATGAAATTAAAAATGATCAATTTTCAAGTTCAAAGATCAATTTTTCCCTGGTGCTCTAATTTTTACGAAAATTTTTAGCGTTTTTCACATGAGCCATGCGCTTACCATCAAGAATTTCTGATTGGGAAAATGGAAGTGTACCACTGCAATTTTTTAAAAAAATAAATCTTTATTTATTACACCACTGTAATTAATCAGTATAATATTACACAACTTGCCCCTTCTCAGTTTCTTGAAACACCATATTTGATTTAATACAATTTCATTTAGTGCATTAGAGCCGTTTGGAGTGTCATTTTACTGAAGTTTAACGTTATAATTTATTGTAATACATTGTTCATGAGTAGATTATTTCACTTAAAGGAGGTAGGACCTCATGGATTCCGTTTTATTATTACTAGACGGAGACAACTACTGAACATATTGAGTTTTATATATCTAAAATATAGTGGGATTTATTTAATGATGGACGCCCCATTATAGTGACTGGAGACACAAGGAGCCCAGGAGGTCTCTTACCCTAATCTTTTTCATTATATATTTTATAAATCGGGTTTTTAAATGTGTCTGCTGAATTGGTTTGAATCAATAATAGATTTTATATCGAATACTGATAATTTACTGTTGGATAAAATACACTATAGTTGAATAGAAGTGAAAATCTAATGAATTGTCCTTTGAAAATTTTCGCGTAGATAAATAACACTATTTCAATTCATTTTTCTTAAAATGATTAAAATATGTATGTATGTTCGCTCAAGATATGTACCTTTAAAATGTTGTGAAAACAAGGTTTTTTGGGGGGGATTTTTTCGTGCCACGCCTTGTTGTTCTATCTTCATGATATTTATTCTATTGAATAAATTTAAATATCATTAAAATTTGAAAGCGATTTATTTATTTATTTTCCCATGAAAATACGATTTATTTAAAGAAATGTATTGGGAAAATTTCCTGATTGGTTTGTGATACATTTTTCTTTCTCAGGACATATTGTGAATCTATTTTAAGCTAAGCCCTTCAACCTTTGTTTTTCCACCTCTCTCAAAGAAAAATAATATCGAACTTCAGGTTTGTTGTTACCATCGTCTTTGACGGTAGACAACTGCGCTGTTTCTGGAATTGTCCCTGTTATTTATTTTACCTTTTTATATCATTTCAGAACAAAAATACTATTCCCTGCGATTTTTCCTACCTGTTGGTATGTGTTTGTTTCTGCGGACGTTTGTGTGCGTGTATGAGTTAACCCAATCCTAACTAATACTGTCTCAGTTTTCCACAACTGAAGTAGGCTTGTAATTTTTATATAAAACATGGTCTTTACGGATAATCTAAGCAGATTTTCTTAGAGGCTTATTTTAGCTTGAAAGTCAGAGGGAGTCATGAGATCATAAAGATGTAATGTATAAACACTTCAAAAGAAAGGCAGTAAGAGAAGCAGTCAACCTTCGTAGTTAGTTTCTTAAATATCTCAATGAATATTTTTATTTTTTAATATTTATTAAATTCACACACACACACCTATCAAGACCAATACGTTTTTACATCACATCGATTATAAGGAAGATATTTCGTTTAAATTTTAGTCTGCCACTATACCCCTCCTTTCCTTCATCTGATTTCGGTGAAAAATAATTTATTCAAAAATTTACTATAGGAAGCTAAAATATCACATTTATTTTCAATATTTTGAAAATAAAGGGGTTCCGCCCATCCTCAAAGTTACATTCTTAAAAATTTCTTGTTAAATACTCTTGAAAATATTGTAGAATATGAATGTTATAAAAGTTTATTTAAGTATAATTTTTTTTTCGTAATGATAATAACGAAGATATATATTTTTAGATGATTTTTATTAGGAATTTAAATTTTTAAGAGTGTGATTGAACCATATGAGTTGAGGCATGTACTTGCGAAGTGAAACTAGTTGCTGTACTCAACAAATCAAATTAAAAAAAAAACGACAGAACATTCCAAGCCAGAATTATCTTAAATTCAAATTTTAAGTGCAACAAACAAATATTATTTTTGTCAATTTCAACCACTTAGGGATAAGGAGGGAGGGGCTACTGGTTGCCATCCCATTCTAAACATCCATGGTTCATGACAAGCTTTTATTTGTCGATTAAAGCTTGCCCAGAGCGGGATTTTAACCATCAGCGCCAGGAATGCGGGACTCGAAGGATTCAGAGAATCGCTGAATTGCACGCGTAGGCCAAAGTCCACGTGCGGGGAACTGCGGGATCAGACGACTCACTTTCACGTGGACTGCAGACTGATTCTGCAGGCTCTATCTGGGGAGCATCCTGAGAACGCACATGGTTCATTGCCCCATTGTTTTTGCAGAGATTGTGAAATTTCCTGTAGCCGACCAGTTGGTGCGCCAAGCTAATGTTCCAACAGCTCAGTGTACAAGCCATTCGTATTATTGCCCGAATGAAACTTCATTGAAGCATTCCTATAGAATATTATTGTTTAAGTATACATAAATGAAGAATCCTTTGTCGATACCCATACCTTTTCAATAAAGACTTATACTCAGTGCTCCCTTCCCCTTGTTTCAAAGAAAAAGACAAAGCTGAGCCAGTACAAAGCAGTAGGAGTGGGGCAATACATGTATTGGAAATTTTATGAACAGGCATGCTTACCTGCGATAGTGACCGATTCCCAAAGCTTACCCGGCATTGGACTCTCTGACTCTTGATTGAGGCTGTATAGCAGACTAAACTACGGCTCGTCTTCCAGGTGCATTCGTAAATTTCAATAAAATGTTATTCATTAATGAAGGTTTACCGTTTGAAACAATATTTTCTGGGGTGTGTATGTTTTAATTGGACATCAAATTACAAAATGTATTAGTTTTAAACTGAATATAGTAGTAATATTTGTTTGCTGACGTCCGGTGTGCCCAAGTGTCTTCTTGAAACTGGTGGAATTTCGAAACCAAACTATTTTTTAAACATCCATTTTTTTTTCAAAGGCTTATTGTCTAGCATTATAACTTACAAGATTTACACATACCTTCTCTTTCTCGTACAACTCGAATCATACTACCAACATGAAATGTCTGATAAGGGAATCTGTTACATTCAAACCGGAATCAGAGTCTCATTTCTTTATTTTCATATTTCTCAATCATCAACATTTAAGAAGCTTGTAAGAAAAAGTAACCTTACTTATAATAAACCAGGGTTCAGTTGACCAAATTATTAGTTTATTGAGTGGTCGTGACAGGTCGTTTTGTGTACCGCTTTTTTCTCCCTCTCTGTCATGCTTGTTTCAATTATTTTAAGAGGGTCTATTAAGACTATAAATTTTGAAATGGCATTACTAAAAAGTGCTAAGATTTTGTGTGATTTATTGCTTTAAAAAGAACGGTTCTCGCTACATATGGTAACTTTCCTCACTCACTCACTTAAAACAATTTTTTTTTTTAAATTAACTCTAAGTTTTGTACTATTACGAAAAATGAGAGCAGCTTTACTCTCCACCGTTTGTGGGTACAAACAGTCTGGGTAGACTGTGACCATTTAATAGTTTCTCGGTATTCTTAACTTTTGTGTAAAGTATTGATTAATGAATTAAGGGTATACAAACAAATCAATGTTTTATTTATTTTATTATTTATTACATCAATAAAAATAGAAATTTAACTCCTCTGATTTTTTTTCTTAGTAGCATTTTCCGAGTTTTCACATCTCTCTCTCTCTCTCTCTCTCTCTCTCTCTCTCTCTCTCTCTCTCTCTCTCTCTCTCTCTTTCTCTCTCTCTCGTCTCTTTTGGTGGTATTTAGGCTTCCAAATGCAAATCATTGACTAATTTAAATAATTCATGAGAGGGAACAGAATAAAAAAATCTATCTGTCCTCGCCAGGAATCGAACCTGGATCTCTTGCTATCCGGGCCTAGTATGCTGACCGTTACACCACAAGGACAGGCTAGATATCTCACTCAATTCCCTCTTCACTAGCGAGAGCCTAACTTAAGAGAAAGACGAGAACTTCGTCTTAAACTCGAAGTAGCTGATACTAGGCCCGGATAGCAAGAGATCCAGGTTCGATTACTGGCGAGGACAGATTGATTTTTTAAAACAATTAATGAGAGGGAATAGAATATAAAAAACTATCTGTCCCAGCCAGTACACCGGCCCGGATAGCAGGAGATCCAGGTTCGATTCCTGGCTGGGACAGATAGTTTTTTATATTCTATTCCCTCTCATTAATTGTTTGAAATTTACGTGGGATAAAATACCACAACCAAATTAAATATTGATTTTTTTATTCTGTTCCCTCTCATGAATTATTTATAATTTACGTGGGATAAATAAAACCACAACCAAAATAAAATATTGACTAATTTAATTTTTCGTTGTAAGCGGTTATGGATGAGGGGGGTTTTGAGGAAGTTAATCTTTATAATCTTGATATCTTCTGCCTATACGAGTTAGTAAACTGTTAGTAAAACTGTCGTTTGCTGTATAATAATTTTACAAAAATTGCTTTTAAGGTAATTATGTACTGTTGTATTTTGTGTGCAATAAGGGGGGAATCATTGCTGGATGAGAATTTACATATTTCTACTATAATTTGAAGTAGAATTCTAAAAATGGAATTTCATTAAAATTTAAAATGGAAACAGTGATATCCATGGCACAATCGTGTAATGTAGACAATTTACAAAATTCCTAAAACATCTAACTCAACTTTACTTTTTCCTCTTCCTGAAGATTACATATTTAAATTGCTGAAGTATTTCATGCAAAGCAATGCAATAAATCGTATTTTTTTTGTTTTATTAATTCCAATTTTTTACAGTTTATCATAAATTATTTCTTTTTAGAAAATCACTATCTTGTGTGTGGTTACTGTGCAAAATATATTCTATATTTAATGAAATACATCCTCATTTTTAGAAAATTTATTTGAAAGTTTAAGTATTATAAATCATCTTTGTTTCTTCTTTTGGCACAGCCGTATCTATTTGCTCGTTAATCATCTATTGTCATTTATCGGGACATAATTCACAAAATCTATCTATGTTAAAATTCAACCGAAAAACATGGAAGGTTTTATTGCAATTTTTAATTGTGACTTAATAGTATATAATAAATGGAAAATTTTTTTGTTTGTTTTTTACCGTTTATTTAAAAAAAAAAATACAAATTTTAAAAGAATATGTATCTTTTAAATTATCTGTCAACTATACATATATTAAAATTAGTATTTTTTTTTTTTAAATCTACCTTGAACGAACCCCTACAAAAAACATCTAATAATAGCATGTAATGAATGACGGAAAAGTCATGTTATTTATTATTTTGGGAAGTTGCGTAAATATCGATTATCCTCACGAACTATGTTGGGAGGAAGGAAACTTCTAATTGAAATACCTGTAGAACGCTTATTGAGAAAATTCAATAAGGGAGTTTCCATATTGGAATGTACACCCCTTTAACGTGGCACAAGGTCGCTTGACTGTGTTTTTCAGCCTGAGATATTATTTGTGTTGTTATTTTCTTTTTAAGCTGAATTCCCTTTTAAAGGAATTCAGCGTTTCACATTAATACCATGACTTTGAGAATTTTTCAATCGTCGTCTTTCCCCATCCTATGAACAAGAACCTGACAGATGTGACCCATTTAATATTTTACACAGATTTGTCTCTAAGCTCTCTCGCCTTTTCAGATTAATTGTAATATAACTGAGCTTCTTCAAGGAAACCTTTAGTGAGTTCGCTACGTCAGAAATCAGTTTTGGCATGGAATGGGGGAAGTGGAGGGGAGAATCTAGTGGGATTGTAGTTTCACCATCACATTAGCTTAATGAAAAATGGGAAATCTGCTTCAGTTACACGGCAACTGCGTGAAGGACTTCTTCCCTTAATTGGCAAATCGTTTAGTAAATAAAGTCTTTTAGTTTAGTAATATATATATTACTTTTCTTTCATACTCTTATTGTTTAGGAAAAACAGTTATAAGGTGGAAAGAAAGTAAAAATCTCTAGTTTTAATTTAGAAAGTTTTCATATGATTTGTTAGCAAAATGACGTTATGGATCGTTCTTTAAAACTCCATAATTTTCCTTTCTCTATATTTATTACCAAGTTCCTCTTTAAATTCTTTTTCTTTTATGTTTAAATTTTCAACTCTTTTATAGCATCATCTTAATTTCTTCATGATAAAGAACAGTTGAGATATAATTTATTATTTTTTCTTTAGATTAAAAGTGATTGTCCTTATTTATTTAAATTGTATTTTATGCAATTTGTCTTAATTTGGTGGGCTAAAACAACACAACCTTTAAAAAATGCATTGTTTTTTAACTTTTTATGATTTTTTTTTTTTTTTTTGACGTTTGACTGTCAAAATTGTGTCGACAGTTATAATAATTAATCTACTTAAATAAAAAAAAAATAAAATAAAATAAAAAAAACAGAATAATAGATTTATGCTTAAATAAATAACTTCTTAGTGTTGTCATAAACTGATGAAGGTTAAAGGCATCGTCGTTTTACAATATAATATTAACACTTGATGATTTTTATGTGCAGCTATTAATTCTCAAGGTTTATGCTCGTAAAGATGCAGTGGATCTATTACGCTGAAATAAAATATGTTTTACAAGTAATTTTTTTGTGTTTAAGACGTCTGCATATTTTGATTAAAATTTAATTATTATAGCAATCTATTCTGAAATTTAGTCTTTTGTGAGGGACAGTTATCTGTCTCCTCGTTAATTCGCAGTCTACACTAACTTGGAATTACAAATGTGAAGATTGGTGAATTCGAAAGCCAAACACTGTTTGTCTACTATCCCCGTTATAGTAGGAATTCAAGGTGCGCTAAAATTAGATCAATCAATTCTATCTCTGGATATCCCATTCATGTTCATTCATCTCTGGGTGAATTTGTCCTTCACGCCTGTCTGTATTTATACCAGCGGCCTAAAACCAGCCTTCGTAGCATATTTGCAATATTCATGGCGTTTCTGCTATAGAAAATACAGTTTATCTAAATTTTATTCTATGTATTCTTCTAGCAGATTTGGAATATCCCCTTAATCGAAATATAATAATTGTTTTAATTATTTTTCAACGCTTTATTTTTTCTATAGTTGCGCATTGGGGATAATATTTAATTTAGTGTAAATTTAGGTTAGTTTTTTCAAAAGTTGGTATAGTTTAGATTTATCTTGAGTTTTAATTGTTCTTACCGAGTTCGCCTCTTCTTATTGCTACTTTATCAATTCTCTTAATTAACTGAAGATTGGACGTTTGACCGTTGATCGGCTCCAATTGACCCTATTCCCTCTGTCAGTCGTGATCGGACCCCCTTAGAAGAGAGGAAGCCCACTTTGACGGGAGCAGGGGGTCAATTGGCTGGATAGGTGAGGCAGAAGTCAAAGGCGAGATTATTTGCTGATTGACGTAAGCGCCGAGTTGTTGGGCCGTTGCGTTCGTCTCTGGCAGGCGCCCATTTGACTGCATTGTACCCAGAGACACTCGAACTCATTGCTCCCACACTGATTTTCTTCTGTAAGTAAACTCTAAGTGATCTTTATTTCTTTATGGCTAGTTTCTCTCATTAGTTAATTTTTTTTTGTCCACAATAAATAATTAATGTTGCTTTGCTATGGATAGATCCATCTATATCCATATATTAACGCTACGTGTCTAGCATTGAATTTCATTCACATTGATTTTCAATCAGAGTGTGATTTAAATCACATCCAAATAATTAATCCGCCAGTTTGTGTGTTCTGCTACAATTTAGGGCTTCTGCTAATTCCCTTATCTGATTATTTGATCTTAGTAATATCCTACACAATTATATATGTAATTTAAATCCATTATTTTGAATTTTATTTTGATTAAATTAAAATGTCTCTAGTCTTATGTAGTATTTCAGGTAAACCCCTGTTATCATTTAAACAATTTAGCTAGTTCCCAGGTATTAAATCTAGGCGTATAATGATTTATATGTTATTAGATGATTTTAGTTGGGGTTCGGTCAAGGTAGATCCAAAGAAAATCTACCTTGACCGAACCCCAACTAAAACATCTAATAATAATATCTAAGGTCAAAATACTCTCCATTTGAATGATTTATATGTTATAACAATTTTCATACAAAGAATAATATTTTTGAACAAAGAAAACTATTTATTTAATGCTTTAAATGCAAAGTATGTGCTTAGAGGAAACTCTCATTCGAATCCCCTTAAAACACTACTAACGAAAAATTGAACACGACTTTTCGTTAACAATCTTTACGTTTTGGGTTCTTTTTAGCCCATCTTTATTTGTGAAACTATTTTACTGACCTAAATAAATAAGAAAAATTCTGTGCAATAATTAACTCAATTCAGTTGAGTTTCGGGGAAAAAAAAATCAAAGTTTGTTTTTTTCTAGTTCTTACTCCCTCAGCAGGGAATCGAACGCGGGTATGCTGCTTTCCGGGCAGGTATGCTGACTCCTACACCACCGAGGCAGGTTTGATAATCTCTCCAGTTTCCCGCACTTAACTCCTAGTCTTAACCCCTAAATAAGACGAATATGTCGTCTTTTACTTTGAGCTAACATTGTCAGCTATTAGTTAAGACTCTCGCCCCCCCNCTATAAAAAGAACATAAAGAGAAAAGAGCTGGGAAAGTGCTCAAAGTTTCTTGTTAAGATCTGAAATTAATCTTTTAATAAGCAAAATAGCAGTATACAGGAATCCGTCGCTGTCTTCCGCGTCCTAATGGCGAGCGCTTCGGCAGTGGTCTGCCATCCTCAGGTTGAACATAGATTTTTCTCAGCTGTATTGTACTACTCGTATTTCTCCGGCACTGTCTGACGCTCAACTGATACTTTTAAATAAATAAATTTTGTTTCTCTTCTGAATCAACAATTGTTCTCATCAAATTTCAACCGAAAATATAAATATTAAATTCAAGAGTTTTTAGTGGGTAACTAATTACCTTTCTATATATGTATATTTTTTTTTTTTTTTAAACTGATATGCAGAATTTATATAACAACTAATTACACATTCTGACTGTGAAATTAAATCTTACGCTTAATGTATACCCTCATTGTTCAATTTTACTTTCTAACTATATATTTTAACTATATATATTTTTTTTACTTTTCATAATATATATTTGTTCCATAAAAAAAAATTCTTATTGTTTTTTCGAATACTTTCTTTCCTCTAAGCTGAATATTACACCCTTAGCAAGGCAAGACTTGACGTTCAGGTAAGCCCGTAAAATCGGATTGAAACTTTTCAGAAAAAAAAAGAGTCAACTTCTCATAAACAAATCACATTCATCACATTGAAACGTTGTTCCAAATGGAACTATGAACGGGGAAATTTTTTTTAAAGTCCAAACTTCGATTTATCCAAAACGAAAAGCAAAAAAGTTCGATTAAGCTCCTTTAGTTTTTCAATACGCTTTTACAATCTCCTTTAAATTTTTTATGTACTCTTTAATAAAAACATTCTATGAGCAAAAAGCAGTTCGTCTTCCGCTGGTTGCAAAGTTCAGTCGGTTTATGTATTCAGTATTATACGTCATTTAATAATGAACTAACATAAAGTTCCCAGTTCTTGTCTGCAAAGCAACTTTATTATATAGTTGTAAAGTTTGTCTTATAGTTCTAGATCTACTTGTTCATATTTTGTTCGTCTGAAACTATAGAAGTTCCGGTATGATCTTTCTGTATTTGTCTGTGATTTCTATTTGCTTTTTGAGCTGGAAAAACTCCAGTTTCCCCAAATTGTTAACTCTCCTTCCTTCTTACAGTACTAATTGTCAAGTCTTCTTGAATCAGTGCAATGCAACGAATGCTCCCTGTTTTCCATAATATACAGTTTGTATGATATTTTATTAGATATTACTTATATTGCAGTTCAATAGTATTGTGAATATAATTATTATAACCAATAATAATCAAAATTAACTAGTTCTCAAGAATTTTAAAACCCTGTTTGATAATTAAAAATTTTGAAAAACGACCCCGGGAAAGTAAGTCAATTTCAAATGATTCAAGAGTATAAATGATCGCCTGTATATACACACATATATATATATATATATATATATATATATATATATATATATATATATATATATATACATATATATATTGACGTCACATCTTGA
>KZ807595.1:197120-209041 GCA_000696205.2 Oncopeltus fasciatus | reverse complement strand
AAAACACATTTTTAATTATTTAATAATTTTTTATTTCTGATTCCAGTACTTGAAGAGAGGTCCAGTGCTTCTATATCGTTTTGGTTATTAAATTATATTAAATATAGAAACTCTTAATTAATAACAGTTACTTAAACAGATTGCTCAATATTTTTATGTTTACTATTAAAATAACTACAATTCTCTCTTTCTTCTTCTTGTAATGAACTTTTTTTAAGAAGAAAGATAAATTATTCGTAGATTTTTTTGTTGGGGTTTGGTCAAGGTTGGTCCAAAAAAAATACAATTAAAAAAATGTGGGGTCTTTTTAATTATCTTCCAACGTTTCGGCTTACATTGTAAGCCACCTTTAGGGCTATCATGTAGACGAGAGGGGATGTCGTGTTATCGTTGGATCACATGTTCATGACTCCTGTCAGGTCATATATGTGATATATGTCAGGTCATGAACATGTCATCCTGGTGACACGACTTCCCCTCTCACCTTCATGATAGAATGTAAGACGTTTCGGCTATCAATATAATGTAAACCGAAACGTCTGCAGATAATAAAAAATACACATTTATGAAATTTTATATTTTTTGTATCAACCTTGATCAAACCCCAACAAGAAAAAAATTTTCCATCTGAATAAATTAATTGTTTTTTTTTTTGTTCGGATCGGAATACATTCAAATGACACAAAACTAAAATAAAATATATATAAAAAATGAAGAAGAGCCAATGGTAAAACAAAAGTCGAATATTTTATTAGAAAATTACGTATAATATATTAATTTGTAAATAAGCGTGGATATTTTAATAGGTTACTGTTTCAGAGGACGTCCTTGGACGACAGAAATGCCGTAAATATGCCAAAAGATAGTGTTATCCTGTTTGATGATAGAAAGCCAACTTTGTCTTCTGAACTTTTACAGGATCTGGTATTTCCCATTTGGAAACGTGTCCTTACGACCATCTTCTGTATGGTCTGAATATTGCACTGTCTTGCCGATTCAGTACAAACTTGACAATCGTATGTCAGTATTGGGAGTTTTGACATTAGATAAATAGATACGAAACGGATAGACTTGCTATACAGTGCGACTAGTATTAAGTTCCAAATATTTCTTTTGCGGTTCATAATATAGTATTAAGCCGTTATAAGGCTTAGTATTATTTTGAAACTTCTCGTCTGATATCACAGTCTTTAGACTGTGATCTCCCAGTAAACGTATTACTTGGTGGCTAAAAGATTTAAGATGGATACATCGAATTTAATTTATATTTATTATTTATTTATCATCAACAAATGTTACCAAAATAAAAACTAAAATTTTTGCTGTATGTTGATCTATCATTGCATTTTTCACTGCTACAATAAGATTTCAGCCTATTTCCTTGATAACTTCTAATGTTTTCTCTCTTAGGTATTAACTAAATTTCCAAGTCATTAACTCTGGTATATTGTTCCATTCTTTCAAATAGTTGCCGCAAATCTTTTTTTTTTTTTTTAAATTATTATTTTCTTTTAATAATACATCAAGTGCATTTAATAAAGTATCAAGTTTTTTAAAATATTATTTTGGTTCTTTCAACTCTATATAATAAANAAATAGTTGCCGCAAATCTTTTCTTTTTTTTTTAAATTATTATTTTCTTTTAATAATACATCAAGTGCATTTAATAAAGTATCAAGTTTTTTAAAATATTATTTTGGTTCTTTCAACTCTATATAATAAAAATCATATGAATTGTTAATTTCTTTAACTAACGAAATGAATGTTGATTTTTAAATTTGCCCAGGGATTTTTTCAGATATTCATTTCCGAAATTTTTTCGTAAGTTCATCACAATGTGATCTGTCAGCAATTCGAACAATCGCCACGGGCATTTGAAGCTTCTTTGGCTAACTTATTTCTCCTCATGTGAATTTGAATTAGTATAACTGTGTGCAAGAGAGCAAAAGAAATGAACTGTGTGGCTTTCTGAATCCGGGAATCGTTCAGACTCTGACAAAGGACTTATGAAGGCTGAGCTCGGATTAGGACGGAATGAGTGACCTGCTCGACATAGGAGCCGTTTCTATTCAGGATCCCTGTTCATCTCTTCCTACTTGGATTCTCTCTTTGCAGTTTTCCTAAAGCTCTTCTAAGTAACTGAGACCACTTCTATTACTATAACCACTGACTCACATTGAAATCTCACATAAAGACTAATCTTGTCCCGAGAAGGAAGATAGAGCTGCTTCAGGAACTAGTTCCCTAAAGCTCGTTGTCTTTGTGTGAATCCCGAAGAACATAATTTCGGATTGAGGTTGTACTCACGACAGATTTATTATATTTTTTGTCTGTAAATTTTTCCAGATCCTATTTACTTGTTATAGACAATTACAGTCACCTATATATACATGCCCGTGTGCGTGTAAACGCTCTATTGGGCACAGTTTTTAGTTTTTGACAAAGAAAATGTGGCTTGTCACTTAAGAACGCCAAAAGAAAAGAAGAGTTTGTTAATTACTGTTTAAGAGTGTTTAGAGGGAGTAAAGAATTTAATATACTATTATCTTCATTATTAATAGCGCTAGGAAAAATGTGCAATACATAAGAGCTGTAAAATTTAATTTTCTAACATATATATTTTAAATATTTAATATTTATNAAAATATATTAAGAAAAATAGAATAATGCAAATTTTTGAAAGTTATTCCGTCTATCATACTTCTTCATTTTACTAATTGTTCTAAGCATTTTATTTTTATTTTTTATATCAAATGAGAGATAAACATATATATCTCAGTTATTATAGTGATATAGGGCAAGACGGGGAGGTTAAGTAGAAGCGAAATTAAATTCTCGACAATTTACGGACAGCAATATTTTTCCCCCAAAGAATGCACAATAAGGATGAAGTTTGAAAATGTGCTAGGATAGTTGAATGCCGACTCCTCATCCGCCCCCCCCCCCTCCACATGGCCTTAATGCCATTCTAGTGGACATAACTTTTTTCTATTATTAGATGATTTTTGTTGGGGTTCGTCAAAGTAGATCCAAAAAAAAAAAAATACAAATTTAAAATTTTAAAAAAAGTGTATTTTTTAAACGATTATCTGCCAACGTTTCGGCTTACATTGTAAGCCATCTTCAGGGCTATCATGAAGACGAGTGGGGACGTCCGCCCCCCTTAGTCATGTAATGTGAACTTAGGGACAGGACGTCCCCTCTCGTCTTCATGATAGCCTGAAGATGTAAGCCATTACAATGTAAGCTGAAACGTCGGCCGATAATGTTTTTAAAAAATAAACTTTAAAAAAAAATTGTATTTTATTTTTGGATCTACCTTGACCGAACCCCAACAAAAATCATCTAATAATAATACCTACGTTCAAAAAAACTCTCCATATAACCTTTTTCCTTTGCTGTTTTTTTTCCAGTACAACTTGACTAGAGGAATGAGTGGGACAAGATCAACATAATTTACATTTTTAAATATCTTTTCATCTTCTGAAATAAATGTGGGTTTTCGTACAATTGTTATTGAGCATAAATAAACGTCATAGAAGTTAAAAAAAAATTTTTTTCCATATTACTAAGTAGACCCGCCTATCCTCGAAGTTACAATCTTAAATATTTTTTTATATATGTTAATAAAAAATCATTATAGAATATACATGTCAGATAATTTAATTTTACACTTTTATGTTCCACATACACATGATATTTATTTAATTATTAAAAATATTTATTATTCCCCACTTTTCGACTTAACTTGTAAGTCATCATCAGGCCGATAGTAATGTCTTCTGTAGAGATCTCCGAGGGAGGTTCTTAAAGAGCAGAGCTTAACTGCAAATTTATTATGGTGCTATCATTCTTTTCGTATACAGTAATGACATATAACTTTTTGAATGCCATTTCTCTTTATGCATAAATTAGTTTAACTTATGAACTTTAAAGAGGATTGTTTATCTCATCTCCATGTCAGAATTATGCCATTGTAATTTAACTCATCTGAAGTGTTATGGATATGTATTGGTTGGGCCATCGAACTACTTCTCAAAAATTACAGAACTGTTCCCTTTTTGGCAGCGGAACACCCTTTAATTCTACAATGAATATTTACACGAAGCTCGTTTTGAATATTCATCATTCCTTTCTGTACTTCCTGATAATTTCTCTTGCGCTTATCTCAGAGATGACTATTCCTTCAGCTATTACTAAACTGAACAAAAGATACCGTGTAATCACCTAATAAATAGAAGACTTGACAAGATGGTTGTCGCACGATGCACGTTCTGTGATTGCATCAGTAATTTTTTACTAGCTGCATGCGTAGGAGAAGTACCTTAAGATAAATTTTACGAGTACTTACATGGCTAGCTTTATTTAGTCTAGGTTTCAACTGCAAATTTTAAAGGAATTCGGAGATTATAGGAAAATCTTATGAAAAGGGCTTAGTCAGAAAATATTTCGGGGTATATGTTCGCATATCAGACGATGTTTAAATATTAAATAAGATAAGAACTGAAATCAAATTCAAGCCGAGAGAGTTGTACCGAAAATATATTTTTCTCGATTATTTTCTTTGATTATTTATTATTAATAAATCCTAATTGTATTTATGCTACATATTATTTGAAATAAACTTCTGCTTTATTAGAAAGCATGAATAAGTTAAGGACTGTACAAATTGAATTTTCGAGAGAAAAAAAGTTTATGTGTATTTTAAAAAATATAATAAAGCGCTTTTAACTTTTTTTTGGGGGGGGCTTATTACATTTGGTCTTGAAATTTGGAACCTCAATTATGAAGGTCCTCAACTTCTGTTTAGAGAAAATTAAAATTTGCTAGCGAACTTTGTTTTCTTATTTCAATTATAGTAAAATTTATCTTGTTTTTTTTTTCTTCATAATTTTTTGGTAATTATTATATTAGAGGTACTTCTCCAACACTTGCTGATAGTGAACAATTACTGTTGCAATCACAGCCCTTACATGGACGACAACCATCTTATAAATTCTTTCAATTATTAGGTGTTTTTGCGGTATAATAAGCTCAAGAAAAATTATCAGAATGTCCATGGAAGGAATGATGAATATTCAAAACGTGCTTCTTATAAATATTCATTGCAGAATTTCAGGGTGTTCACCTGTTCAAGAGGGCGAATATATATAAACAAGTAAATAAATAAATAAATAAATATATATATATATATATATATATATATATATATATATATATATATATATATTTTCAGTTATATTCGAAAATTTTAAAATTAAATAATTTATTTTAAATGATTTTATAAGTATACATGTATTCCTGTATGTGCGTATGTATGTAATCTCATATATTTATGCATAAAACGATACGTATATTTGTCAGAGTATTAAAACAGGTTATCCAAGCGACTATGACCCGTGAGTTTCGTCCCTCTTTTTTCCCCGTGTCTATCTGAAGGCTGAAAGGACCGATATTATTTCTCTTATAATATTTTGAACTGTTCATGTTTTGAAAAGAAATGTGGCAGGTGATTAGATTCTAAGCTGATTGGACAGGAATCGGGATTAAGTGAATAATTTAAACTATAGAATAAATTAACATAATAAAGGGCATTAAGATAAATGTGCTATCTCAAAATATCAGTTCTAACGGAGCTCTAGGTTATTACACTGTTTACTATTTTATGAGTAGGAAACTAAGTAGTTATCTATTTCCATTCATATGTGAGGAAGTCATAAAATGTTGACTTATTAAAATTCAGAAGAATAAAATTCATGAGAGAATACTAATTCTCTAATATACCAGTCTCTGAAGAACAGGTGTTCGAGATAACATATCAGTGACGAGTAGCGTAGAGGTTAAGTCAACACGAACCGGTTTACATTTTCATCCTTTCACACTACGAGAAGGAGCCAGAGTCACACTTTTCCATGCCGTCGCAGGACTTCTTTCCGTTGCTATATCTGTGGACTTCTTTCCCCATAAATATGTGAAATCTTGATGTCGCAGAAGCCATCAATCAAGCCTCCACCAATGGGAATTGTTACTTAATGATCGCTTAAACAATTCGTGAATAATGGACTTTTAGCATCTGCCATAAACTTGTTTGTTTCTTTTGTTTTATTTTTCAGTAAAGTAGACAGATCATTTTCCGGACATTTGTTTAGATAAAAATAAGTTAACCTATTCATATAAAATACATTTAATTGGGAAAGTTGAGGAATGTGGACCCATGATTTGAGTTACGATCATCGTTTTAATCATCGTTTATTAGCCCCTACAATATTGTTGAGAAAATGGGAATCTAAAGCAAATGTTTTCTGCCCCAAGAGAAGCCTGCGAACGCAACCCCTCATGCCAAGACTTGTGATAAAGTCTCATCCCCTGCACTCCACAAATTACTATGGTTGGAACGGTTAGCGTCCAGAAATTTATCGGAAAGTTCCTATTTCCCATTATATAATGTATCTCATGAAATATAGTTTTCTGAAGAATGCTAAGTTAAACGAAGAAAGCGAAAGCTAACTATTATTGGAACTAGTACAATGCTAATCTTATTTCAATGAATAATTCCCTTATCAGCTGGCCTTGTATGGGGATGAAACAGCGAAACACATTTATATTCCTCTAAATATAGGCCTTCCTATTAAAAAATACAGAACACATACATACATATATATATATATGGAATATATTTAATTTTGCATTTATGCATTTATGCTTCTTTTTGTTTAAACTTATGAAATAATTTATGGGCAAAATAAATGTAAAATTCCTTTCCTTAGAGCCTTCCTTGTAGTGGCTTAATATTTTGCACTAATTGACGTTGANAAAATTTTACTAAAAAAAAAAACTAAAAGAAAGGATGTAAGAGCAGTATTTTGGAAAATAATGTGTTCTTCAAAAACATTTCGTAACTTACAACGCCCTCATAAAATATTCATAATTTAATCTCTTCATAGCGGTGAAGCGCAGAAATAGAAATCTTTATTCTTGTTGAAAACTGGTACTGCTAGACGATATCTGAGGACTGTTAGAAGCAGCAGCCATGAAGAAATGCTGTATACTAGTCATTGTTGATTTTTGGAGACAGAGCATAACAGTTTAATTTTTTTAACTTTTATTTATTTTTTACATTCTGTTAAATAGAAACATTTTGTAATTTGATTACGATGAAAAGTAAAAATTACATTGAATGATAATCACGTGAGGAGAAAAGGTGACCAATGACACCACTCTCAAGCATAACGGTTACTGAGGGAATGAATTATGTAACTTTTGTACTATTACGGTCGTTTTTCGGAGGAATTTTTTTCCTTTTTTAGCTATATAAAATCATTGAAGATTTGATATTTTTTTTTGTTGTTTTTTTTTTTTTGGAAAGACACGTAATAGTATCGCTAGCCTATTTCGGTAGCGGTGAAGCGTTTAATGATCTTGAAGAAAGCCTGATGAAGAAAAATATGGACAATGTACAATTGCCATCTTTTTCTTCTTACTTTTGGCAGAATTACTTTTGATGGGGGATTCTCGTTGAAGGAGGCGGTAGAGCGTTAAGTCCGAAAGGATTTGAAGAGGCAAAATTGAAGAGGACGCCCCACAAAGTTCGAACTTAAGCCTGTGATCAGACACTCCCCACTCCTCTATCGCGCCTCGACGGCATTCCTAGCAGGTAAGTCAACGCCGGCCTTCACACAGGTTCGCCCTTCCACTTCTTGTCCCTCCAATATTATAACTTAGTTATTTATGCCCCCCACACTTTATAATATATTTAAGCAACACAAATTGCATCAAATCCTTACTATGATTTACGTCATTAGATGCTAAGCGCGATCAACTTCATTCAGCCGTAAATAATCTCTGAAATATTCTTTGGAACTGCAGAGTAACGCCTATCAATGGACTGTTATTCTTTCCTTCCTAACTTACCTGAATATGATATATTTAGCCTGTTTGACTGAATGGTCAATCAATAAGATTCATTGATGTAGCTGGTTTTTTTTATTTAAATTTTTATAAACTTATCCGTCAGACAGGATAAGTGGTAGTTACGTAGAACTATTCATTGTTATTAGTATATCACTTTTCCTCCCCTTAAAATTACTTTAGCTGTTAGTTAGGATGCCAGTGTCGAAGACAACTGAGTCTGAGCTATTTAGTTTGGATGCCAGTGTCGAAGACAACTATGTCTGAGCATTATTTGGTCAGTTGAGTTCAGAAGACTCGAGACAGTTCAAGGCGTAAGCTGTCATCAAGCTGTTTGTTTTATAAAAGTGAGTGGAGTGTCTGACGAGTGACAGCTCTAAACATAGGGACACTTGAAAACATATTGACAAACCACCGTCTTACCTAGTATTCCCATTCATTTTCTCTCTGTTGTTTTTTCTACCTTACTTTGATAAGTAATCATTCTTTTTTCGAATGTGCTAAAAAATGTCATTAAAATCGTGAATTACCATAAAATATAGTCGGTTCAAAGTGTGTTTTTAGCCATACCAATTTTTATTCTGATAATCATTTAAGAATGGTTTGTTTACTTATTTTATTCACATAGGAAAAGCTTAATATTAGCCATGGAAATATTAAAAAAAAATTGTTTTGGTTTTATGAGAAAATTACATATCAAATAGTTTCGTGGCTTGGAGAAATATACGCCTTATTCCTTGTCAAGTAATCCATTTTAAATAATTGACAGTGGCATCGTCCTTACGAGAGACTTAACGTCACATTCCAAATGTTTCAGACAAAGCTAATTAAAAATTGATAGAAGATAACGTCCAAATGATCAATCATTCTTAAGTACAATAACCAGCCTGTAGAAGCTCGGCGGGAGGTCTTCTCATCATATCCGTTCAACAGACGTAAACACCCGTTGAGTTCGATGCCCCGACCTTGAAATTCACGGAAGACCGCCACGCCCAGCTCAAAGGAGAAGCAGATCGGTGGACCAGAGATGCTTGCCGAAGAACCACTTACTCCTCTCTGTCAGAACTTGAAAGTTTGAGAAATGTCTCACAGAATTTGCAATCCTCTAAAGATATCCTCTCACTCTCCCTGCTGACGTCAGTCCTCTTACTGATCCATCTCCTTTGCTTTTGTGAGCTGCCAAACCGAAGTTATTTGAAAAATGGGCTCCAACGAATTTGGAATTCTCTGTGTTCCCTTTTGGTAAAGGAACCCTGGTGTATTCATATGAACTCTCATCCATAATTCTGAACAATGTTTTATTAATTGGGTAAATAATAACGTGGCTAGCCAGAATAAAGCGGGTTGCGTGTTTCCGACTGGTTCTCTTATGATCTATTGCTGTACTAGACTTTTTTTCTACATAATATTACTCTACATAATACGCACATATACTTGGTTATAAAGTCATACTCATGACTTTCGGAATTTTCATATATGTATATATTCCTAAAGTCCGTCTTCCATTAAAAATGTTATTTAATATGTATAAATGCATTCGGGGGAAATTTTGAATAGAAAGTCGATTTATTATTCTTAGTCCTACCTTTAAAAAATGTATTTTTTTCAAATATTTTACTTATAGATCTTATAAAACCTTTTTGACTTGATATAAAGTTTGATCCACTTTTTGCACAGCTTCTCATTACGTGTCATACTTGACTCTTGAAACCATTCATTAATATCAATACTCCGAGGTTAATTGGCCATATCAAATTTCATCACACCTTGAAATCATATGTTGGAATTTACATTAAAATAATTCCCAAAATGTAACTTTTCATTTTATACAATTTATTTCGTGGCTCATTAGTTTTCGAAAAATGATTTTTCATTACTGCATTACTTTTTACTGTAAATTTTCCTGAAATTCCTGTATCCGATGGCGTGCAATGTTTGAAATATTTTATATCGATATTTATTTGAAGTTTTATTAAAACACATAGAAACTATTCTTTTATACAATCTGTAGGATATGTTTCCTTGCTTCGGTGAAAAGGGGAATCAATTAATTTATTATCAGATGTTTTATAGTTGGGGTTCGGTCAAGGTAGATCCAATAAATACAAATTTAAAAAAGTGTATTTTTTTTAATTATCTGCCAACGTTTTGGCTTACATTGTAAGCCATCTTCAGGGCTATGATGAAGACGAGAGGGGACGTTCTGTCCAATGAGAACCGAAACGTTGGCAGATAATTTTATAAAATACTTTTTTTTTTAATTCGTATTTTTTTTTTGGATCAACCTTGACCGAACCCGAACTAAAAAATATCTAATAATAATATCTACGGTCAAAAAAACTGTCCATTTGAACTAATTAATTTATTTGTCGCCTGTAAGTTCCATTATTATGGAACATGTAGGCGACAAATAAACTATAAATAGCACATTATTAGTGCTCTGAAAATATGTATATACATCGGCGAAACATGTTATTTTTATTACATTATCTAGTATTTTTAGGAATCTGAAACATGTATAATTTTTAGGGATGAACAGGAAGGGATGATCGCATACTCCGCTCTACTCGCAGTCGACTTTACCCAAAACGACAATAATTTTTTCATTCATTGTTCCTTTCGGTTTCAAAGATAAATTTATTCATTTACTCTTATTTATGTACATGTCTAATAAACTTATCCCATCTGCCAGATTCAACCAAGCTGCATGAACGGCTCTTTTATGTTAATTTGAGAAATAAAATATTTACCAGGATTGTTCGGAGATTCCGTCTTGGAATTTGAAGGAACAAAAACTAGTTTGTAAAATAAAAAAGATTTTAATATTGCCTATATTTTGGACAAAATTTCTAATATTTACGCTTCAACCGGAGATGGAACTCAAGCAGTTATTGGGATACCAACTCTTTCTTCCACCGAGGTAATCTAGACATACCTGCTTAGTTGCTTAGTGCATTTTGTATAATTTCATCAAATAACCCATATTTTTATTTTGGATAGGATAAGTTTATGCTATTAAAGTAAAAAAAATATATAATAATAAATAAAAAGCGAAAATGTCTTGAGGATTGTTAGAGATTCTTTACACAATGAGATAAGCTTCTTTCTTAGCTGTGCCAACACAGTCTCTTTTCCAAACAGCTTGTAGAGAGCGCTAATCTGAGGTGCTTGTTTAGTGAAGACATACAAATGGAAGGGGCTCCAAACAAATAGTGCAGTGTGGGGGCAACAGAGTAAAGTGCATACAGTGTTGTTTAGGCGAAGGGAAAACAGAGAGTGTCGGAAGTTGACAGGAGCCTTTCTGAGGATTCAATTTCCATCGGCTTGCTATTTTTATTCCCACTCTAGTCATCCTGACTTAAATAGTTCTGAAAGACGTCAAACGTGATAGATGGAGTCGACCACCTTTGCTATTTGGGACAGGCAAATATTCCGTTCTACTTTAACTCTTACTTTCTTTTTTAAGAAAAAAAAAAAACAACAAAAAAACAAAAACAAAACCGTATTCTTGCTTGAGATTAGATATAACTGTAAATAAATAAATATAGAAAAATTAAGTAAACTAAGCAGTTTTCCAATGTTTCATTTAAGATGGCCATAGATAAAAGTCGATAATTAATATTAGATGATTTTAATAGAGGTTCGGTCAAGGTAGATCTAAAAATCTGCCGACGTTCGGCTTACAGTGTAAGCCATCTTCTGGGCTCCCAATCATGAAAACGAGAGAGGACGTCCTGTCCCTAAGTTCACATTTCCATGCCATTTCCAATCATGGAAATGTGAACTTAGGGACACGACGTCCTCTCTCGTCTTCGTGATAGGCATCCCTGAAGATGGCTTACAATGTAAGTTAGCCGAAACATTAGCAGATAATCTTTTTTAAAAATACACTTTTTTTTTGTAATTTGTTTTTTTGGATTTACCTTGACCGACCCCAACTAAAATCGTCTAATAATATTATCTACGCTCAAAAAAAAACAAAAAAAAAAAAAAAAAATGTAGCTTTAGAGGAA
>KZ807595.1:178079-191692 GCA_000696205.2 Oncopeltus fasciatus | reverse complement strand
ATATATATATGCACAAATGCGCAACACACATGATTATTTATTTAATGCACAACATACAGGAATATTTGTTTAATTTCCACTTCAAACGTTTCTTGGATAAAATTGAAGAAATGTGCGAAGTTAGATTTTCGCCTTGGTGGATGTCTGCGCTGAATGCATCGATGAACGGGCCATCCCGAGAGCCTAATGAGCATTCCTACCTTTGAAGCCGGAATTCGCAAGTATGCCAATATCCTTTGACGAGGATGATCTGTCTCCTGTGAGTTATAAGTGGAAATCCGTTACTCTCTCTGTTGCTGTTTCTCAAAAGCAAACTTTTGCCACTCACCGCCTAAGGCCGCGAACGAATTACCCTCAATGTACGGCTCTAACGACATGTGGTTGCTCTTCGTGGGACATGCGTGAGACTATTCCATCTGCCCCTTTACGACCTCCTTCCTGGCAACCCATTGTGTCTGTGCACCAAACCGGACTGCTTGGAAAACAAACGGACTACATGCGAGATACCTCTCTTTTATTGCTTACATGTATATGCTTTTATGAAAATATACAAGTGTGTTAATTACATGAACATCGGGTACTTATGATAATAAATTGCTTTATATTTCCTTTAATTACTTAGGTTATTGATTATTTTAAAATTCTATTTAAAATAATTCATTTTATTTTATTTTTGAAACACGTTATAATATAATTATAAGGAAGGAGGGAATGAGCCCAACAATGTTTCCTGTGAGTGGATTACTGGTGATAGGAAGATCATCTTCATCAATCACAGTTACCATACCATTACGCTATCTGATATGTTGAAATGAAATGTGTGCTGTAATGCTTGAAAGGTCGTAGAATGCTGCCATTATTCAGCAATACTCAATGCTCCTTCAATTTTACTTTGATTGCATTTAAAAGAGGAATTCCCTATGAGCCGTTGCCTCTTCCAATCAGAACTCTTATCAACTACCTTCTGATTTTGTTTTTCTTCCCTTCAATTTCTTCTTTTTAATTAACTTTTTTTTCCCAGTTGTTCTAATTATCCTACCAGATACATCTGTAGTATAATTTATTGATTATACTTGGCTTTTTTTTTTATAGCTATAAATCACGTTTTCTGTATTTTGCGATAAATAAATATACAATACATGTATAAGTATTCGTTACAGGCAGAAACCTTGTCTTCTGATGTTCATATAAAATAAAATTACATTGTTTTTGTTAATGATTATTTAAAATTGAAAGAAAGCAATAATAGTTACTGAGTAATACCTAAAAAAAAAAAAAATAAGACCAAAAGAAAAAATAAAATTACAAGAACATTTAACATAGCCATAAATAGTACATTAATAAAAGTAGAAATTATAATAACATAAATAGAAAGAAGAGCAAACAAAAATAATTAATAAACCATATTTATTAATAGAAGAAAATATGTATATCTAATAAGAGTTAGGAGGTTGAAATAAGTAGTTCAAATAGAGTTTGAAATCAATTTAGAAATACTTATTGTTTATAATAAATTATTTTTTAAAGGGAAGTTTTAAACTCTAGGAGTAAATTACACATAAGTAAAAATATAGCCAAATAATAATTATCAATCTACCAGCTTTATTCCCTATTTTTGTAGAATTAATTGCATGTAATTTAAAAATTGTTCATGTGTAAATGTATTTCTTAACTTCACTCTCTGTAAAGAACTATTAACTGTTCCTTGTTCAGAAATTCTAATGATCTTTATATTTATTTCTATTTACGATATAGCTATGAAAATGAGTTATAAATGTGTTCACATGACTAGCTTTCTTCCCGCCATGTTTACCAGTTTCATGTGCTCGTTTCTGTCATGTATATTTTAATAGTTGTTTGGAGATGTTGAATTATGACGCAGAACGGAAAATTTCATTGTAGCCAAACTTCACTCCTCTGTCTGTTAAATAATTTTGATGAGTTCCATAATGACTCCTTATTCAAACTCATTAAATCCGTCTAGTCCTTTTGTCGTGTAAATATTTGGGTTTTTTTTTCCGTTTATTTGATTGTTGAGTGTTTGAAAGATTTATTGCTGAATTTTGCAGCAAAAACATAGATTGGCAGCCATTGTTTTAAAAGTAAGGTGGTTCAGAGAGAATCAGAAGATATATCATTTCATATAAAATAAAGTTTAGTTCTGCACTCTGAGATGTGGCCCTAAAGCACCATCGGAGATCTCTCCAGACATCACTATCGCCCTGATGATAACTTACAAGTTAAGTCAAAACGATGACAAGAATAAAATAATTACCCAATAGTTTTGGAGTATTTTATTATCTAATCCTGATCGAAACCCTGTCTAATTTTTCCAGCATAGAAAATAATTTTTTTTTAATTTTGGACGTATTTTTCTCTAAATTTTATCAAATTGAAAATGTTTACATATGCTTCACAAAGGAAAATTTAAACACCTTTCAGAATACCACCATCACCTTTCACGATTTTTTTTAAAAATTTAAGTTTTTTAACAAAATCTAGCGAAAAAAAAGGGTTTTTAAAAGTATTCAAATGGCATTACCAGTACTTCGAGTTTAAATATAAATATACCAAGGTTATATTAGAGGTTATGTCATTGTTGACTTAATTTACACGTTAGATATGAATATTATACATATGTATTATAGATTATTATCTATCTCCATATTACTACAATATAAAATTATTAATCTTGACTTTTTTTTTTTTTTTAAGAAATTACTTATCCTCTGTAAAGAAAATTTATGAATAAAATTTATTCAGTTTTTTAAATATTATTATTTGCTGAACTCTTATGTATTAACCCTTTTTGAGTTGCTTAAGTAAGTACTATGGTAAAACAAATTCCAACGAGTTCTTCGTTCTATAGCGCACCTGAAGAAATTTGGAAAAAATAAAATCAAAGAGAATACTTAAAATACATTCCTTTCCTTCCAGTCAGGAAGAAAGAAAAAAAAGAAGATTAACCTTGAGGAAGCCAGAAGGCGTTTATTAAGAAGGCAGGTGGTAAACTGTAGTATCCAAGACTCCAGAGTTGTCGGATTGCTTCCAGTAAACTGGAGGTCTACTTAAGTGGCTAGGAGTGGCTAACCCTGGAGCTATGATTGCCACAGATAAAGATTGATGGTGGTTGTTATGCTCGTCTTCTTCTCTTTCCAGGCCTGGAAGACCTAGGTCAGAAAGTAAGTTATATCCTGTACTTATACAAATTCGAACCCCCCTACAAAGGAGCAGGCGTCAGCTGCGCATATTTTCAGTTGCCCTTTATTGGACAATCCAGAAAGAAAAATGAGACTGAAGGTTGGAATCGCTTCTACTGCCCTATGCAAGCTGAAGGAAGGGTGCACAAGATGCGCTTAATTATCTTCTCTACATTCGTACGTAGGGTAATCCAGCTATTTATGACGTGGTACCATAAGACTGCTTGAAAGCAGCTTCACCGGCCTTAATTTGGAGAAGCAATTTTTAGAATAATGAAACCAAATTTGGTTTTCGCAAACCGTTAGATGAGTTCGTTGATTGCTGAAATCGGTCATGGGAGGGAGAGAGGGATTTAAAGAGAGATCATAATTTACAACGTAATGTCTTCGTTATTATTTGCATTACGAAAAAAAAAATGTATGGCACAAAATATGTGTCATATTAAGTTATATTATTTACGTATATAAAATTTCTTAGATTACGCAGCTCCCGTGTGAGGGACGTTTTTGTAGGAGAAAAAAATTAAGATTTTCTTTAATTCCTCTTCTTCTTCAAATTCCGCTTACCTTTGCCCGATTTTAACCATTTTTGAAGTTTAAAGGTTTTTATAAAGAAGATCATACAACTAACTTGATTCCTCTAGTTTAAAATGGAGGTGGAGGCCGACTGACCCATCTTGTCTTAATGTAATATGTTTTATAACAATTAAAAACTGACAATATGGAATGAATTGTTGACCATCAAGTTCTATGAAGAGAGGATTGTCGGAAATTCGATCATGGTAGTTGAAGAATTGAAATCTAATTTGTAATGATGGTTTTTATTTTAGCCGTTTTTTTTTATTCCTCAACTACCATGACCGAATTCACGACAGTCCTCTCTATTTAAAAAAACATAGATTTTTACGACTTTCAGCTTTGGTTTTTCTTTACAGCCCCTCACCCCCACGGTAAATTTCATCTAACGAACTAAGGAAATCGTCCAGTAAAGCGAGCGAGCGCATGTGTGTATGGGCGTTAACGAGGTTCCATTCATATTGGGGGTTGCCGAATGAAGTTCAGTCCCGTTGTGACGAGATTGACTCCTGTGTAATTGACTCCCGTCAACCAATGGCATACATACAAGACTGCAATCGATATCATGTTATTCTTTTTTTTTTTTTTTTTTTTTTTTTGCAAATCAACCACTAGGGTCATTATTGCCTTAATGCCGGTGAGAAATGGCTATTCCTTCACCGTAATGAAGGGAAGGGGACGACAGAAGAGCAGAGGGTGAACCCTAAGAGGGGCAATCCCAAGAGCACCGGCACCGGCAGCGGCACCACTCTGATATCTCTCCCGTGGTCATTATTGCAGGCTTTTGTGCATGCTCTCGGAGAAAGGCTTCATTGTGGAGTGCGCATGTGCCTGCTCCATCCGCACTCCACCAAGCCTTGGACCTAAACATAGTCCAGAGTTCCAGAAGTGGCGCCAACCAGCAAGCCCCAGCACTCGCGGGCAGGCCCCCTCACTCACCCCGCCCCATCCCCACCCCCCACCAATATATCATGTTATTCATTTGGAGTTTTTATATTCGATGTCCTAAAGGATGATGTACCATCAATAAAAATGGAATCATTGCTCTGAAAAGAGCTTAATTTTATGAAATATATGTATTTGGTCAGCAAGGAGTGATCATTATTGTCTCGTAGTTGTTAGTTTTTATTGCATTATTTCAAATAAAAAGAGTTTTTATTTAATTTTCGTGTAAACGACTTTTGCGCGAAGAAATTAAAGTTAAAAGCCGAAGTATACGTATGCTAAATTTTTGAATTCATACCATCGTTATACTCGTGTTTCCGAGGTGCTTCCCGTGGTTGTTCCTCTTTTCATTCATATGCCGTGCTATTTGTTAGTAGCAATGACCTTCACTTTTTATATTTTACGAATTATGTATAAGTTTTTTCTAAATAATAAAATATAGGTATTTATTCAAATCATGATGATAATTGTGGTAAAGTAATCCCACATTTCATTATTTATTTGAATCGTACATGGAGCTAGAAAATAAAACTCTCTACCCCAGCCGGGGATCGAACCCGGGTCCTCCACAGTCCGAGGCGGGAGCGTTAACCAAGGCTAAAAGCTTTTTATTTTTTTTCCCCCTAGCTCTCTGTATGATTCAAATTAATAGGTATTTATTGTTTCATGGATTTTACTGTTAGTGTTGACTCTGTTGTATTTACTTTGTTTTGAAGAATATTGACTCATTTTATTCATATATTGATATTATATTTTATACCTTTCTAATGAAATGATCATTATTAGCGTTAAATGTTAAATATATTCATATATTGTTCAATAGATTCCTGGAGTCTGATATTGGAAATTAAAAGCGCTCAGTTTCTATTTATAAATAAATAAAATTCTTCAGTGAAGTGGGATATTATGTCCTTGGGTGGAAAAAAAACTGTTTTGTAATATTGAATTTACCCGCGGCTGTCCATTTATAAACCGTACTGTTTACGTACGTGCGGTAGCCTCGCATTATTTACTGTTGAACGTTCCATCATTTCTGTAAAATTTGCTCTCTCTCCCCCCACTCTCCCTCCATTTCAGCAATTAAATAATTCACTTCATAATGCTTTAATCTTTTCAAATTCTTTTTTTTTNTTTTTACAAAAATCGATGTAGTACTTTGTTCAAATAAATTTATTTATTTTTTTTTTATTTGAGTGTTAGCCTTCCATTCAACCACTTAGGGTCATGGAGGAAGGGGCTATCTACAGGTTGCCACCCCATTTTAAACACCCATGGCTCAGGACAAGCTTCCATTTATAAATAAAAGATTGACCTGGGCGGGATTTGAACCCGCGGCGTCAGGATTGCGAGACCCGTACGGATCCCCTGAGCTAGCCTGGCGCCCCTTCAAATTCTTTAATCCTCCTAGAATTCCTTTACTTGCAGATATAAGCTGTTATGTCAGTAGGCGTGTGTTTCATTTTACATAACGACAATGATGTGTGTGCGTGTGCGTTTGTCCTTCGTGCCCTTTACAGCGCGCTTATATGCACATTGTTTAAAATCTACTTTAAGTAAGTGAATAAAATTAAAATATGTATCTGCTGATGTCTAAAAGATCTCTTGGTTAGATTGTGTCATCAGAATTGTTAAATATTTTTTCATGTTTATTTTATTAATTTATTTTGCCTAAAACATATTTCAACTGAATTATATCTCCACGCAAGGCAAAGTAAAATAAATATGGGACAAAAAACACTTTTTTTTTTAGTTTTCCTTTGACGTTTTAGTTAATTCCCCACTCGTATTGGTCTGATTTCGCTTCATAACAAAATCAGACTTTCATTTTTCTATTCAAAACTTCATTTTGAATTTCATTAAATATAAATAACCAGCGGCCTGTCGAGTATAGACAGACAGAAACTTAGACTTATATATTTCAATAGCTACTTTCCATCAGAAAATCTGATATAAGAAATACCCAATACTCAAAACTAAATCAATAAATACAGAGCAAGCTGCGTAATAAATGGGCAGTCGGCAATATTTACCTGCTTAACTGTCACATAATTGTTTGCCTATCACATTAAAATACTCTTATATGAATAGGAAGTTATCTCTGAATCTACTCCTCCCGCCCGCAGAATAATCAATTATAAAGGGCGACAATTGTTTCACTTTTGACATTGTTCCTCAAAAATCTATCTGACCCTGATTATATGATAATAGCAGATGAGAAACGTCCTCGTACAAATCATTGTACAGAAGACTAGGCCTACACATGTAACTTAACCTAATCAGATTAGCTGGAGAAATTTGTCAGAGTTTCGGTGAGGTAATTATTTTATTATTTCCAACGTTTCGACATAACTAGTAAGTCATCATCAGGGCGACAGTGATGTATGAAGAGATCTGGTTCAGTCGGTGTAGTTCTGCACTCTGAGATTTGACCATAAACATTCCCTCGGAGATCTCTCCAGACATTATATTCGCCCTGATAATAACTTACAAGTCAGGTCGAAACAATGACAAGAATGGAATAATTACCCAATAGTTTTGGTGTATTTTATTATTCTAATCCTGATTGAAACCCTGTCTAATTTTCCAGCGTAGGAAATAAAATTTTTAATTTTGGACGTATTTTTCTCCAAAATATATCAAATTGAAAATGTTTACATATGCTTCACAAAGGAAAACTTAAACGTCTTTTAAAATACCACCAACCATCACATTTCACGATTGTTTTAAAACTTTTAAGTTATTTAACAAAATCTAGCGAAAAAAAGGGTCTTTAAGAGTATTTAAATGGCATTACCAGTACTCCGAACTTTAAATAGAAATATACCTAAGTTATACATGGTACATTTTTACTGTGATTTCGTAATTTTTGCGCATATTTTGATGCTTAATCATTATATATCCAATAGCTGCTACAGCAAAATTTTACGGGTATATATATCTGACAGACAGTTTAATTATTGTCTTCGTTGCTAATTGTCATTTTTAAATTAATTTACACGTTAGATACGAATATTATACATATGTATTATAAATTATTATCTATCTCCATATTGCTAAAATGAAAAATGATCTTGACTTTTTTTTTTTTTTTTACTTTAACAAATTACTTATCTTTTGTAAAGGAAATGAATGAAATTCAGTTATTTTAATACAACAATTTGCTGAACTCTATGTATTAATCGTTTTTGAGTTGCTTAAGTAAGTACTATGGTAAAACAAATTCAAACGAGTTCTTCGTTCTATAGCGCACTTCAAGAAATTTGGAAAACATATAATCAAATAAAATACTTATTTGGAAGTCGAAACTTGGTCAGTAATGAAATAATAATATAGCGATTTTGGAGTATTTTATTTTTCTGATCCTGGCCGAAACCCAGACTAATTTTTTTTTTTTTTTTTTTTTTTTTTTTTTTTTTTTTTTTTTTTTTNAAAAAAAAAAAAAAAAAAAAAAAAAAAAAAAAGCGTTCATAACGTTTTTAATCAATCATAAAAAACCTCGTTAAGTTACGCAACTCTTTCGTGAGGAAATTAGCTTTCTGCTGTTATATAATCATCAACACTCAGCAAACTAAGAAAAAAAACCTTAAATCCCTTATAAACAATAAGCCTGTTCCTGGCTGGGACAGTTAGATTTTTTATTCTATTCCCTCTCATTAATTGTTTAAAATTTACGTGGGATAACCACAACCAATATAATATTTCAAATCCCTTATGTGAATGCAGGATTAATAAAACTTCTCATTTATTCAATAAGATCTGTAGTGAAGGCTATTTTACTCAGAAGCAATAAGGGAAACCAATTCTTCGCGCAAGGAGCATTTATTTTTTTTTTTTTGCCGGCGGAGCTCTTTCAAGACAATACTTAGACAAAATTCAGTTTCCTCACTCCCACTTGGTAGGACGGATTCTAAATTACCTTTGATTTTTGGAATAGGATGATTGTCTTGAAAACGCTCAGTCGGTAGAAGATATCAGCTGGTTGACTGCCGAATGGGAGAAGGGATCCTGAAATCCTAGAATGGGACCATATCTCTATGAAAAGTTCAATGCTGTCAAACATGTAAAGATAATCTAAAGGGTTATTATTATAAAGTAAAGATAAATACTCATTGCGCGAAGGATTTGTTTTCTCTTATATCTTCCTAGTAGTAAAACTTATTACAATTCTTAAAACTATTCACAGTTTGAAGGTCTCACGTTCCAGGTGAGGGCATTTCGGACCCTTAATAACAATCTGGATGCAGAAAATGTCAGATATTAATGTATTGAGGTAAAACATCTATATCGGACAAGTTATTAGAAAATTCATGTAGATCAAAAAGTCAATCAACAGGGTTACTTAGCGAATTAATCAACTTCAAGTTTCTTTTATATTATTTCAATAATTTTTTGGTGAACATCATTTGAATGGGATCTGAGAATGTGATTTGAATGTCTATAGTTGTTCCTTATTATCTATTAATGATTTTTGATTGAAATGGTAGGTCTATTAGTTCGAGTAATATTGCTAAACCCTTAATAGATTTTCACAGCGACTTCCTATCTTAATGTCTAAATTTTGGAGTTCTGGAGGACAATCTTTTGAGCAATTATTTTATTGTTAGAAATCTTGTTATGAAGCATATATATATTTTTTTGTTTATCAATCTTTTATTTTTTTATTACATTGCGTTAAATAAAAACATTTATAATTTGATCACCACAATGAATTTTAAAAAAAAATGACATTCAATGTCAATCACATGAGGAGAGAAGGTGACCAATGACACCTCTCTCAAATTATTTACAGATTATGTCCCCTGGAGGTCACTGGGCCATATTCGTTTGAGTCGACGGGGAGGATTTTAGGGGTTGGAGTAGGAAGACATGGTCTGTGCTAGTGAATTACAATGGTGTGGCAATTTACTGTGGAAAAGTGGGTGAAGTGGGAAGAAATGAAGTCTTGAACAAAAGGGATATTAAGATCGTGGTGAAGTGATGAATTGGATACATAATAGGGAGCTTTTGCAATTATTCTTAGGGTTTTTGATTGAAAGGACTGGATTCTTTAGATGGAAGCATATAATTTAAAATTTCTGCCACTGGGGATATAGAAATATTTTTAATGGGTCCGGTTTTAGGATAATCCTTTATACTTTTAGCAACGCAATATTTCTGAAAATATAAAGTATATGTAAATTATCTATTCAATCATGCATGTTCATATTCGTCAGATTAAGAATTTTATTTCAAATGAGGGTTTTAGGTAAACTTCCACTTTCAATAGTCTGATTTTGCTACAATCCTCTTCCCATTTTCACCTCATTTAATATTTTATGTTCAGTTTCATTGCGATGAAATAAATATTTTGTTGTTATTCTCATGTTTATAACATGTTCTGCATATTTAAATATTTTCATTACTTAATAATAAATTTTAATTGAGGTTCGGTGAACCCCATTATAATTATTACTTCTACTTTCCTCAAATGTTTTAATTTTTATGCCCATATCAATCGCAAAACTTCAATAAATTTTCTTTCGTTACAATTTTATAATTCTTGGTTTATCAACTCAGAAAAGTTTTTTAGTTTCATAGACCAAATATTGTAAACTTTTAGTTACAAAAATTAGTTTTAATGACACAAAACATTGGTGGTAAACCTTCCTTCCGATTCTGCCAATTTTCTCATCGCATACGCTTGCTTTCTTGTGTGTCTTAAAGAGGTTTTACAGGAGCGAATGGTTGTGGGGGTACTACGTGCTTCGGGAAAACCCCTTGAGAAAGCTGCCTTCAGAACAGTCTCAATCCACGCCTTCCTAGTTCGCTACCACAGCTGAAAGAAGCCGACTCTGCGACTGAAGCCTTGTTCTTTCTTATGAAATTGAGAGCCACTTCAAAGTGAAGTACTTTTTTTTTTCTTTTTTTTAGAGAGTAACGGTTTGCCGAATCCGATTCGATGTCATTACCACCAAAAGAGTCTCATAACTTTTTTTTATAAGTTTTTTTTTTTCATGTAATTTCTAATACTAAAATTGTTATCACTAGTATTTGCTCACACACACACACAATGTATTTGTAAGTGTATGTCCGTATGTACTCGCTTTTCGGGCGACTGTTAAGTCTTTCTAAAAGAAATTTTGCATGCCGCTCTTAAAAAAATCCATTTGTGATCAAAATTAGACTATTAAGATTAGGGGTTTTACCTTAAATCTCTAGTCCTTTTAAATAATTTTATATAAAAGGGGTTTTTAATTTTAAATTAGATTAATGAGTCTCTGAATAGATTATGTTTTTTTGTAGATAACGAAATTCAGGATGTAGTGAATTATAATAATAATCTTTATCTTCCGTCTCAACCACTGAGATACATGGAGTGAGAGGCTATCTGCAGGTGGCCTTACCATTCTATATATCCATGGCTCATAACAAACTTTTGTTTATCAATGAAATCTTGTCCTGGGCGGGATTTGAATCCTCAGCGACAGAATTACGATATTATATTTCTTTTTAGTAAATAATGAGAAGATTTTCATCCCGAAATGAACGCAATTATGTAATGTTAGACACATTTATTTTTCTCAGAATTTTATACATCAATAATAATCCTAAACACCCATGGCTCAGGACAAGCTTCTATATTATAAATAAAAGATTGACCTGGGCGGGATTTGAACCCGCAGCGTCAGGATTGCGAGACCTGTACGGATCCCCTGAGCTAGCCTGGCGCCCCTCCAGACTAATTTGTCCAGCGTATAACACTCTACGGCCAACGAACCACCAGCTTTATCAAATGAGGTATCTTCCCTATTCTCTACTCTCGATTTTCCACGGGAGGGAAAAAGCGATTATAACCTCCCCGCCATTCATTCCATTCAAAACGAAATTGGCTCCGATAACATAATATATCAGTTTCAAAGAGACACTTGATGTGTGTGAAAAGCACTGAGTACCAGAGAGAGCTAATAAAAGTTTGTTTTCCTACCCACCGCCATTATGTCCACAACACGTTCGGCTTCCACTCTCGTTAGATAAATATTTGTCTGGCGTCGCTTTGTCATTTGAGTTTTGGAACAAAACAATGGATTAATTATTTTAATACTATCTCTTTTGCAAAATAATTTAAAATAATTCTTACTGCTGTTATAGTGTCATGTAATTGTTTATTTTCTTAAATGTCCTTTGATTATTAGCGATGCATGTCTGTGTATGTTTTATTTTTATTTATGCGCAATAAATATGTATTAGAATAGGGAGAAATAACCGGGTGTTATCCTGAGTTAAAATTATCATCAATTCGGAAATATTCATTTTTTTTTTGCACTCAGAATGTCATTCACTCTTATTGGAAAGATTTTTTTATTGCTTTTCTATATTTAAAAAAAAATGTTAAGTGGATATAGAAATTAAGTAATTTGTAATTACTTACAAAGTATTCTCGACTATCGTGACATTGACTAATGAGAGAATTCCATTTAAGTCTACAACTAGAGTTGGAATGCCTCCATTGTGTTAGGGAGGCACGATAGGGAGGACTGGCGGTGTCCACAAGTGGCTATTATGGCACGACTATATATATATANATATATATATATATATATATATATATATATATATATATATATATAATATAGATCATAAAATATAATCCATAGTTTGCCTAAATAATTTCTTCTTTTTGCAAATCATTGAATGAATTCGTTAATGGCTAAAATTGGTTGAGGTTGAGATGGGGTCTAAAGAGGGCCCAAAATCTTAGTTAAAAATCTTATTTTGAGCAATACGATTAAAAAATAAAAAATGCATATTTATTTATTGCAGTCTGTTAGGAATTACATTTTACAATTTGTTTTTATTGTAAGAAAAATTAACAAATAATGAGGTTAAACATTTAGAAAGTGTCCAGGGTCATTACTCTCAAAATCGAAATCTATTCTTCCAGGAGGTTCCAAGGCCATCTTTGTTTAAATCGGCGTGGAGTTTTGTTGGGATTAGGGTTGAAGGAAAGTGTCTATGGAAATAGGATTGGGTTTTACGGCATTTGACGGTGGGAATAGGGGAAGCGGGAGGAAAGGAGGTCTGAAAGAAAGGGATATTTAAATCCCTTAGGGTGAAGGGAGGAATAGGATACGTAATAAGGAGCATTCGCGATTATCCTGAGGGTTATGGATTGAAAGGACTGGATTCTTTCGATGTTGGAAGGCTCAGCTACTGTATTTAGAAGACACATTAGAAAATATATTTAAAAATGTAATTACTAATTTTGGATGAACCCCTTTTATTTTATAAACACAGTAATCAATTTAGTTATGTAGGCTTATAATCAAAAGCTCCTAAAATAATTAATTTATGTTGAATTTTCGGATAAAGAGGTTAGAGGGGGACCAATATCTATAATCGTAATGTCAACGTTCTCATTTGAGTTACTAAAAAGGTTATACAATATTTTAGGTGTAAATAAATAATTTTATGAAGTTAATGTTTTATATTACTCATTTATTACATTATAATATTTTACATATTTTATTATGTCAGATAATTTTCTCATTTTCCCTTATTAATATCCATTTTTTAAGAAGCATAGGAAATAATCTTCGATTGCGTAGCTACTATGTGACAGACTCCTCCATAGTGATCCTCCATAGTAGTCCTCCATAGTGATCCTCCATAGTGATTCTCCATAGTAATCCTCAATAGTGATTCTCCATAGTAATCCTCCATAGTGATCCTCCATAGTGACTCCTCCATAGTAATCCTCCATAGCGATCCTCCATAGCGATCCTCCATAGTGAATCCTCCATAGTGATCCTCCATAGTGAACCCTCCATAGTGATCCTCCATAGTGATCCTCCATAGTGAATCCTCCATAGTGATCCTCCATAGTGAATCCTCCATAGTGATCCTCCATAGTGA
>KZ807595.1:147621-172038 GCA_000696205.2 Oncopeltus fasciatus | reverse complement strand
TTTTTTTTTTTTTTTTTTTTTTTTTTTTTTTTTTTTTTTTTTTTTTTTTTTTTTTTTTTTTTTTATGAGGGCGAAACCCTCCTACTTACAATGACAAATATCTTCTTTAATATATTTTTATATTCAAAAAAATTACTGAAATATGCATTTTTATTTATTAGATTTTTAATAACTAACAATTTTAATTTAATTTTACTCTAAAAGTCCTCTTTCCTCTCTCCCATTGTCAGATGTTTTTAAGTTATAATTTAGCTTGTTTACTTTAAATGTTACGGGCAGTGGGGCAAAAAGACTCGCGCCTCCCACACTGCGTAGTTCCGATGACGAATCTTTTTTTTTTTAATTCCCACCTGACTTGTGTACTTGAATAGTGAGAGTTCCGTAAGAACCAAGAACCGATAGCTAAATGTCCATAAACCGGAAGAAGAAAGAAATAGACTGTGAAAGCCTCGAGTACTCTGGAAAGAAGACCTTAGTGATCTTCAGAATCAGACTTATCACTTCATTTTGGATGTCTTCCCTGTACCTGTAGTGGTGTTTATAGGAAATCACACGTTTTCCTAGTCTTTGCAGTCATTGGGACAGTGACAGTTGTTCCAGGACAAGATTGTATCGCAGCTGGTAACACCGGAAAAGTATTAACATCTATAAGAGTAAACGATATTCGCTCATACTAGCTGGAGAAGTCGATAAAGTAATTCGAGTAAAGTAAGTAATAATTCCTATTCCAGCTCGTGAATAACCAGTATGATTCAGACTGCTACTTCAGATCATTGACATTGCTTGGTTACTTATTCATTATTCATTTTCACGAAAAGCCATACAGTTTAATTGCAATTCCCAAGGATTGGTGAGGCCCAGAAGTATTGGCAGTATTGACATAATTAGTAATAAAGCTTTATTAGTGTTTCATGATTTGGCCTCGCTCTTAACGCAAACTGCACCAGCTTTAAACTGAATCTTTATGGTCTCCCCTACATTGTTCCTTGACCTAAAAACAATTGTCTTTGGTAATGCAGTACAGTAACACAACCGAAAGTGATGATATGAGAAAACTATAAATATGAGAAGTCTTTATAGACTTTTCTTATTTGCAAGGTGTCGGCTTCTGGTGGATCGCTTTGTTGTCTTTCTGTAACTTACCTAATCTGTATCCTTTTAGATTTTCGTTTTGTATTGCTTCTTGTTTCCTTATTAAAGTCATTCTTATAGAATCTCTTCTTTTCCGTAGTCTTTTTTTCCTCGATCGCACTGATTTCTGTTCTGTTGGCTACTGATATTCTAAACCCGTCGTCGACCAGATTCTATATCCGTTGTACTATTGGTAATTCTTTCGTGTACTCTTGTTGACAGGATCTTTAGTGACCAGTACGAGATCTAATAGCTTCATGAAGGAGAAGAAAGGCCAATCGGAACATGGGACCTATTCCATCGCGAATTATTGAGCTAGTGGCAATTTTTGTCGCTTCGGTTTCTTTGAAGTAAAGAAGAGTGGTGATCAACAAATATTTGCACTTAATCGATCAGTTTATTTCATCCACCATGTCACACATGTGTGTATGACATTAATAAGGTGTATTATTTGATATTTAGGATATATAAATGCCTATCGACCTGCATTGTCTTGTATTGGATGTATCATTATTCTAGAGCAACCAGTGGAGTAAGTTCACCTCTATATTAATAAATCCCTTATATCTCAGCGTTTTAGTCTTGGTCTGAAGTTATATTTCAGAGTGAAGTTCTGTGCTTTCGTCTAAGTGTTTTCCGTTTTATCTTCAATTTATTCAAGTCCCCAGGCGTTTCAGTCCACCTCTCAAAGACTTCCAAGTGGTCTTTAATTTCCGCTTCTTCCCCACGTTCAACATTGGCAGAGACAATCTGAAGTGGAGTGGAGAGACCGACATTCATGAATAATATAAAATGTTACTGTGTGGCGTTATACCCACTCTTCAAACCACAGCAAATTGTTACTCTTTATTAACCTGTTCTTCTTTGCCTACCTTGTGCTTACTCATTTATGTTAAAGGGAAAGGAAAAAGCCAGTGCCTTCTCTGGTATGTGTGATCAAATAAGTCATTTAGTCTTCTCTACACACAATTTAAATGAAATATGGGAAATCTGTATATTACCCTTGCTCCCAAATATTACTCAAAACATACTGGTTCGTATTGTGTAAACACGTTTGTGTTGTTTTCAGAACTCTTGTTATCCTAAAATTTCAGAAGTTTAGGAATGCTGAAAGATCATTTCCAACTTTTAGCGAATTTTAATGTATTCTAGCTATTGAGGTTCTTCTCATTGGATTTAAATGTAAAATTTATTTGGTATTAGCCCCGATTCTGTCACACTAAAAATTATAGTCTCGTGTGTGTGTGTGTGCGCGCGTGCGTGCGTGTGTGTGTGTGTGTGTTTTATAATAATTGTTTTAAAATGTAGCAGTTCGTTTTTTAGCAAAATCGGATCAATAAGAGTGAGGGAGTCAAGTGGGAGTAAAAACCTTTGTAGCAGGCGTAATATTTAGAGCATCGCAATCAAGCCTTCAAACATGCACGATTTCTTTATAGGTTAAAGCTGAACTCTAAGAAATTTGCAACCTCATCTTCAGAGCTCAAAGATCTCATGTGTGAGAAATCCCTAAGAAATATTCAGGGCCCTGAAGATCATATAATATATATCGAAACCTTTAGTTTTAACCCATATATAAATAGCGAGAAGCTTGGAGTAATGAGGTTTGCTAAAACCCTTTTCATTATTGAAATTTCGTCTAGTTCGCAAAAAAAGAAGTTTCTAATAAATAATCTATGCGGAAGATAGAGGCTATTTAGATTTCCCCAGTCATCAGGTATTAAAAGTTTTACAGCCCTGGATTACACCAGGCATCTATCTACCTATTATATATTTAGTATTGGGTGTTAGTATTGAGGTCCAACTCTATCCTTCATCACGACTTTAATATTCCTTTTGTCCAAGACCTTATCTCTACCCGCTTCAAGCTCATCCATAGTAAACTCCAATTTCATCCCAATCCATATGCCCAATCCCTGTCATCGGACTCCAATCCTCACAATCCTCCCCGGTGACTAAAACGGAGATGGCCTCGCGACCTCCTGGGCCTTAATGCCTAAACCTATTGGGATTGGGGTCGATGGGCCCCTTCTCTCTGCACAGTGATGACCATTTATTTGTTTTATTGTTGATTTTTTTTTAAATATATTTTTTATATANTATTTCGATGGCTTCTCTGATGGTCCGTCGATAGTAGTTGTTTTCCCGGGCCAGTATTGAAGCGTCTTCGAATTTGATGTGGTGGCTGGTGTTGGCGAAATGATCTGCTAGAGCTGACTTTTCTGTACATTCGTGTTTGATGTCTGCAATGTGTTCTTTTAGGCCACGTGAACGAGATATCTCCTTTCAATTCAATCTAATCTAATAGGAAGAGCTTTCAGCAGGAATTTTATGTGTATATGTCTGTCTTAACACTTGGCCATGGAAATGGAAAATCAATTTTCCATAAGTTTTTTGTTTATTGGAACGACTTTTGGGAACAGTCAATTTATGTATATCCTAAAATGTACTAATGCTTTGTATTGTTTTTATTTTTGAAATCCTTTCCAGAGTATTATAAAAACTATCATTATGGCTGATGTCTCTCCTTTCTTAAACAGCCCTAATGAGCCCTCTTATAAGTATATCGATATAGATTGGGCGTTATTACACCATTTAATTCTTAATTAAGGCGAAACTTTTGCTTACAAGAGTTTACAAACGCAGTATTGTCTAATTTAGTTGGATGCAGTTATTTTCACAGAAGCCGGAACTCCCTTAACGGCCAGCTTCCCACGACTACATGGCTAACGTAGTGAAGTATTATGCTTCACAACTGAACGTAATATTCATGGTAGTCTAGGTGCAATAAATCCAAATGTATGCAGTTGAATGCTCATATTTATTTGTAGAATACAAAATATGTGCAGAAACTTGTCCAACTCAGTGGCTGGTGAAATCCCAGTGGTATCCTTTCAGTGAACACTATTATTATATATTCTGTATTATTTATTTTCGTATTTACTCTAATTCATCTCGTAAATTGTAATTTTATTTAAGAAACAGGTAACTTTTCTTTATATCATGAACTGTATTCCTTCGTTGAGGTGTAACTTCCTTAATCTTCTTTCGGTATCCTTTTCAATGCTTAAAAGACAATTCCTCTCCAATAAATTTCCCTCACTAATGGGTTCATCAAATGTTACATTCATTTGTTAAAGTCCTGATTAAAAGTAACACCTTATTAAAATAAATAAATATTTCCAATCCTTGTTTATGAAATAACATATATTTCGGTGTACAATGTATAATATACATTCATAGTTATTGTATATATTATTCTACAAAAATAAAATAATCAAATAAATCTTTAAAAACCTATTTAAAAATAAATAATTTGGCAACTACCTGTCTAAAAAAATCCACCAAAATTGAATACAAGGATCTATTCTCGCAATTATAATAAGTATAACATTTACTAATTCCAGCTGGCAAGAACTTGCAAATCAGCAGTAAATTTTTAGTATGTGTGTGTGTGTGTGTATATATATATGTAAAAAAAATCATTTATATTATTTATGTATCCTTCATCTAGTATACTTTGCCAATTATTATTAAAAGGTTAAATACATTTATATTCATTTCAATAGAACTCTTTATTAAAAATCTTTAAATCCATTATGTTAACTTGTTAAATAGATTTGTCTTAATTATTTTATAGGGCCAACTTGCAAGAATTGCTTCACTGTATGTCCCATGGCTTGGTATTGTCATAGAGAATGTTGAGAGACTGACTGATCGACAGTCTTCATCCCCATCTCCAAGCTCTCTCATCTCCAGCCCAGGGAAGAACAGATCTCACCACAGGTATCTTAGTGGATTTTTCTTAATGCGACTATCAATTATATGGGACGAGAAAGAAGCCACTAATGCACATGGATTAATTAGATTCAAAATTATGTGTCTCAAAGTTCTACATGCCTTAGTTATTAGTGCAAAATTTATTCTGTAATTTAGATTCTAAAATTGAATGAAAGCTCACATATTATAAAAAATATATAGGTTGAGAGTTGTATGGGTTTCTCTCTTTTAAAATATATTAACTAAATTAGATTTATATATTTTTTTAGCATAAAAAATTATTGCTCTCAAATTTAAATTGAATTTATCGGGAGACCATATTATGTGTTTCTGAGTTACAATATGTATTTATATATTTTTTTAGTTTAAAAAATTATTGCTCTCAAATTTAAATTGAATTTATCGGGAGACCATATTATGTGTTTCTGAGTTACAATATGTATTGATTGTCTAGGTTTGATTCAGATCTAAATACCTAGGTCTCTTTGACAATAAAGTCAATACACATTATGACCTAATCCTCAGAAATAGCCTAATCTAAGCAATCCCCCAACGCTTCATTTCATATCCACTTAATAATGAAACAGAAGTAGAATTCGTAACGATAAGAAAAGTAAATGTCCCTAAAATTGTCTGTAGGCCAACCTTTTTGGGAGAGAGGGTTGGTATTTAAATCCCCTTATTACATTTTATAAAGTATTTATATTCTTATAAGATAATTATAATGTGTGTCTATTTTATATCATCACATTTTTTAGCTGTTATTTTTTTTTTTTTTTTCGAGCTCTCATCACAAAATATTGTTAACTATTCAATATAACCTCCTCTATATATACTCCCTTTCCCATTTTTAGCCAAAAACGGAGTCTATTATCTTTGTGTGCAATAAATTCAAATTGTCCAATTAGGTTTGTATACTTTATATTTTAAAGAACATAAATATGATTTTAAGTTCTTCTGTAATCCGTATTGTGTTCATTATATACTAAAATGGGATAAGAGTGGTGAATATAGCTTACATTAATTAAAACCAAAAATAGTTTCGTAGATGAAAAGAAGATTATCAGGAATTCGGTTTTGGTAGTTGACAAGACCTGAACTCCTGACAATCTTCTCTTTATATAGCTTGACGGTCAACAAATTTACATATTTTTATAGATATTTCAAACTTCAAAGACATTTTTGAACAGTGTAGAAAAAATTATATATTAATTGATTTATCATGACATAATATATCAAGTTCTATAATAATTAAACCAAAACTTCTCATTAAGGATAATATTTATTTATAAGTAAACGCATGAAAGTATGTAAGAATGTAATGAGTTGCTTTTTTGTCTTTTCTTCTCTGAGTCGTCCTGGAGCCCAGCTCAGTCAGTGGACCTTTATATCCTTAGGCCTTTTTATAATTTTTAATATAATGTTCCATTTCAGCCTTTACAATTAAAGCATTCATTCACTTTTTCCTCCTTTCCGGCATATTATATTTTTCATTAAACCGAGAAACGTGGTAATTACAATTTCTTTTACTTTCTTGTCGCGGATTTGTGCGATATTGTAAAATATAAAATGAGAATAAAGACATGCCATCATGTACTGAAAGTATATGCATTGCATTAACTACGAGCTAAGTAAATTTATTAAGTTATTAGTTAATGAATTAAGTAATGTATATGTGTGTGTAGTTTTTTATTTGATTTAAAAGTGCTAAATTCATTATTACTAGCATAATGACTAATAAGAGTTTTGTGAAAATGTAACTTTAAAAAAAAAAGAAGATTTTTATAGTACATTCCCGATCTGAGATCCTCCCATACTTCAATGAATATGAACATAAGCAAGATTTATCCAACCTTATTTTTGAAATTTAAAATAATAATAATTAATAATTGGTTGGAAGGCCGAGAGGGGAGTTTGAAAGTCGTTCAACTTTCCTAGTCAAGTGTTGAAATGACCAAGCATCTCTATTTTTCATGTTAATGAACTACGAATTTTGGTTTCTTTTTAACTTTTATGTTAAATGTAAATGAAATTGGGGGTCTTCTGGAAAACCCCTACTTTTGGGTGCGCATGCTTTACAGTAACTGAAACTAAAACTGACGGACTACTATTTTTTCCTATTGCATTTTATGCTCAGATCAATCTTTTTAGCAAGAAATGCGTGTGGTCCGTCCTAAGAATGAACACCCTGTATGTACTATCTATAAAGGTCTATCACTTTCTTATTCTTTTTGACATCTACTTTCCTACTTGAGGGTTATATTAACAATAACTTTAAAAATTAACTTTAAAGATCAAGTTCATTTATTGTTAAAATCGGACCACAGTCCGATTTGATGCCTGTTATTTTAATTTGTTGCATCGTATGCAAATGATTTATAAATGAAAATATTGAATTTTATTAAAGGTTTGATGAAAAGCATGCGGTTTATGGATTTTAAACAAAAATAGACAAGTATCAGCTATGGATATAAAGTAGGTTTCAGCTTTCTTAGTATATCGATTTCTCTTCAGAGCAGTAGTTTATAATTATTCAATTTGTCTTATTTGGGATAGATAGAAATAATAGTTTAATAGATGGCCTTGGTTAGAATAGGCTTTAATGAGTATTGATCTCAGTGATTAAAATCCGACCATATTCCCTAGGTTCATCTTTTTTTCAGTAGGTGACCAGATGCAATCTGCAATGACAAACACCTGCTAGGATGCCGTAGTGACAGTAGAAAAATCTGAAATGATAATCTAGGTGAAGGTCACTAGACGAAGGAATATTTTTTTATGACGTATTTTCTCATATATTTTTTTTTATGACATATAGGGCTAAATATATATATATATATATATATATATATAAAACCGGCTAAAGGTTGAGTTATTCTGTTGGTGTTATAGATCTGAGGAAAGGCTAGTGCTATTTGGGATATTATACATGTTGGCCCAATTGCTGCGAGGACCCCAAGGAGTACACAAAATTAAGTGGACGAGCGTTGTGGCTCTGAATTGTACCGGACCCGCGTCCTGGAGTTGCCAGTGTCGTTCCTGGGTGAGATCCATTTTAGATCTTCCATCCCTGTTAGCTTATCTACAAAGTATCATCGCAAAGGTTACATTCAGTTCGATCTATTCTCATCTTGTGTCAGGCTCTCTCACTATCACTCTCTCTAACTCTCTCTCTCTCTCTCTCTCTCTCTCTCTCTCTCTCTCTCTCTTTCGCTCTCTCTCCCTCTCTCTCTCTCCCCCTCCCCCGCATTTTTTTTATTTATCGTTCATTTCAGTTAACTTACCAAGACAAATAAGTTAGTAGTTACAAGCTAAAAGTCTTGTACAAATCCACATCCATATATAACCGAAGTAATGTTACCTATCCTCTTAATCAATATGACCATAGCCAGTATAATAGTACTTTAAAAAAATACAGATATATTCATATGATATAAACTAATTATAATTCATAAATAAATCTATTTATTAAAATGTAAACAAATATTAAATAGTATAAATTAAGAAATAAAGTGGTAATTAAATGTACAATATTGCATATATATATAATAAAAATGTTAAACCAAGAATAAACAATATTAAGTGTTATTTATAATGCTATTACCAAAAATCTTCAATAACCAACAAATTTTTTTATGTAGTTTGTATGTGTGTACTCTACGGAAGGCTTTCTCGATAGCTAGACTTATTAAACTTCCCTATTATTATAGGTATCAGTAAATCATGTAAGAAGAATATAATGTGCGGAGTGTAATTTTCTAGAACTTTTAGTGTAGCATTCTTAGAAAAAATGGTTTTTGAATTAATTTATAAAATGAATGATTTTTTGCTGTTTCAGAGGAAAATCATGTTGGCTTTAAGAGAGAGGCATTAGGATCTTGTTTTTCCAATATGTACTATAGTGTTTAGTTTTGCAACAGTTTATTTATGGAATAAATGAACCGAGGGTTGGTAAATTTATATAATTAATCTATGAAGTGTAAAGATACACTAATTCAATATGCGAACATAATTCTAAGGTGCGATGAATTCTTGAAATATTGTGAAAGTGTGCGTGTGTGTGTGTGTGTGTGTGTGTGTGTGTGTGTGTGTGTGTGTGTGCGCGCGCGCGTGCGTGCGTGCGTGAGTGGGTGCTTGTGTGCGTGTGTGTGTGTGTGTGTGTGTGTGTGTGTGTGTGTGTGTGTGTGTGTGTGTGTAAAAGTCGGACGGACTAAATTTTTAGCTTATCCAAAGTAGGATCGCTCAAGAAGTGTTAAAATTGTTTAAGCCCTGAAAAAAAATCTGTGAATAGCTAAAACCGTGAATAGCTTTATTTCACAAAAAATGAATATTTATTCAGCGGAAATACATCAGGAAGTAGTAATACATTTTGGGCCTCTCTTAATTAGCCGTGTTAACCCCTGTGCCCCCCCCCCTCTACCTGAAGATCCTTGATCTTCAATTTCAGCCTCTCATCTGAAAGTCTTCAGATAATTAATTCTTGCAGGGTATCGGAAGGCAGAAACACTCCATATTTCGGGTAGCCGAAAGTAGCTTAATTAACTCGTAAAAAGGATTAAGTTAACCGGCGGAAGGTTAAAATTAACTCCATGTAGAAAACCAAAATCCATTTTTTGGCGAAGCCAAAATATTTTTTTTTTCTTTATATTTGTAACTGATTAGAATTAAAATAGTATTTGGGCTACATTATTACTTTTTTTTTTTGTATTATTTTTATATCATTATAATTTTAAAAGAGAAAAAAAAATAAACTTTTTTTTTTTTTAATTTGTATTTTTTTGGATCTAACTTGACTGAACCCTAACAAAAAAAATCAATTAATAATTGTAAACTTTCTTTTACCGGTAACAATAGATTAACTCAAACCAAATAGAGTATAATTCGAGATATTGAACTTTGAGTTTTCTTCTCAGCCGATTTTTTTTCAGTTCGNAAAATTCTGATTTTATTATAACTAGAAAATATTGAATTTTTAAATGGAAAAATATGGTCTAAAAATCTTAAAAAGGCCTTTATTTTTCTTTTAGTTATAATTACAGGCAGTTTTGTCCTGTAGAATATTTTATTTATGCTGGAGAAATTAGTCAGTATTTTATTTTCTGATCCTGGCCGAAACCCTGACTAATTTTTCCAGCCAACCAACCTCTAACCACTAATATTTAAGGCACAGTTTTGGCGCGATTCCTTTACGAAGTAGTGATCTTTTCTATACTTGAGGCTAACTAGAACAGAGTAAAGTAAAATGGATGTTATTTTTCTGTGATAAATATACACTAACAAAATTGTTCGCTCGGATCATTGGAAATTTTTTCTTCTTATTTGACGTAAATGTCCATTTAAGCAATTAATTGATATGGTCGTTTAAATTAGGATGATGGAAAGAAAGAGACCAAATTGAAACATTTCTAAATGTCTTCATTATTTTTAAAGTTAAATAATTTATTGTTATATTTAGTAGTAATAAAGGCTTACAAATTTGAACATTTGTAATCTATAGCTTTACAAAAAAAAAAAAAATACATTCATAGAAAAATTTAAGAATTTTTCCGCTACCCTACAGATTGGTCTTGGGCCAGAGTATAAGACTTTAGCAACCTACCTTTCCTCTGCATTCTCCTTTTAACCTTGAACTTTGAATAATTTGTTCACGTTTTGAAGAAACAATAATCCTGCGCACGTAGTAACTGTATACTTACATTCCTTTGAAATGTCATACACTACATAAATGTTATTTATAGTTTTAAACACTTAAGTAAGTTAAGTAATTAACATTAGATGATTTTAGTTGGGGTTCGGTCAAGGTAGATCCAAAAAAAAAATATACAAATTTAAAAAATGTGTATTTTTTTAATAAAGGATTATCTGCCAACGTTTCGGTTTACATTGTAAGCCATCTTCAGGGCTATCATGAAAACGAGAGGGGACGTCCTGTCCCTAAGTTCACATTTCCATGACTGAAAAGTAATTAACTTATTTCGAGTAAGGTTAGCTTTGCTTTGCTGTTATCAAAGCGAGAAAACTCAATAGCAGCAGCTACACAACAACATTTGTGTGCTTCCTGCAGAGGAAATAGTCAAACACAGCCCTTTATGCAATCATTCGCCCTGTTCAATATTTAGCAGTAGAGTATTTTGGATACATATTTCTTGCCTCTCCTGTATCACTTATCCTACTCCTAGACCGGTGACAATACAATATGTCTCCTATTTAAGTCGTCTAGTACATCCCTTTATGCATACTCTGACCTGAGTGCTATTGTATCTTATTGTGCTTAATATATAATTTTTGACCCTTGTCAAATGTGCAGACTAGAATAATAAACAATGACTAGGGCAGGGTAATGTGTGTAATAGAAGGCGCTGTGTGTGTATGTTTGTGTAAGTATATTTCAATTTTGTAAAATGAATTCAGTAACAGCATACCATAGCAATCCTCCATACCATGGCATATCATAGCAATCCTCCATAGCATACCATAGCAATCCTCCATACCATAGCATACCATTACCATAGCAATCCTCCATAGCATACCATAGCATAACACCTATGGAATGCTATGGAGTGATATTTTTCTTTTTATATACCATATAGCCAGAGGTGTGATAGTGTTCTCCTCGACCATTTTAGAGGCATTAGCCTCGAAAGCGATTTGCTTTGGGCCTTGGCATTCTTTTAACTTTATCTTCATTTTCTAATATTTTATTATCTTTTGAAATCTCATTTTTCCGAGCTTTTATTACTCCAGTAGAAGCGGTTAGTCTACTTTGTTGCCACTTTAATCAATATTATATAATTATAAATATTTAAGTGTAAAAAAAAATGTATTCTCTATATTGCATTTTTATTGAATCTAGCCTACTTTTTATTGCTACTTTCACCATTATTATATGAAAATTCATCTTCTCCCTTAGCTTTGCTGAGAAGAGAGGTGGTTAAGCGTAACCCCTCCCTTCATTCTCCTCCAGATAAACCTAATGTCATTCCCCAGGGACATTAGCTTTCTATTTACTCTTCTTTTATTTTTTTAAACCCATTTGTTAGTTTTCTTTCATTTATTTCCGCTTAACGAAATAGGTAAAGGAAATCTGCCTAGTTTACTTTGTATGTGATTTTATTTTTTTCTTTATTAGAAAATATAAACATTATGCGTGGGGTTTAAGTGGTATAAGTATTCATTAACTACTTTGTTAAGGAATTCGTTTGCTTAACGCTGAATGGCAGACTTTTATTTTATTTTATTTATTTATTTTTGACTTTTAGAAACAATTTCTTATTATCTGGTTTTCNTTTTTTTTTTGAAAAAATCTGTAATATCTTCGTTATTTTCAAGTAATCCAATTCATTAGTATTACATATTTTTTACTTGGGGTTCAAGGTAGATCCAAAAAATACAATTTAAAAAATGTGTATTTTTTAAATTATGTGCTAATGTTTCGGCTTACATTGTAAGCCATCTTCAGAGCTGTTGAAATACAACGTCATATCATAGAAAATTAAATTATATACATTATTATTACATAGAATTGCCATAACTAAATGTAATGCCGTATCAAAAGTATGCAGAAAATGTAGGTTCAAAAAGCCAAAATATATATATAATTTACCGCACCCTTAAATATATATATTTTATATTATTTATTTTTATTTTGTTTTTTGCATTTTGAATTTTCTAACATGCTACTTACTTTTGATATCACTTTACATTTAGTTATGGCAATTCTATGTAATAATAATGTAAATCATTTAATTTCTTATGTTATGACATTGTATTACAACAGCTCTGAAGATGGCTTACAATGTAAGCCGAAACGTTGACAGATAATTTAAAAAAAACACATTTTTTTAAAATTGTATTTTTGGGATCTTCCTTGACCGAACCCCAACAAAAAAATATCTAATAATAATATCAACGGTAAAAAAAAAAAAAACTCCATTTGATTCGACTCTTAAAATTATTTTATTTTCCGTTTATTTTATTTACCTATTTTTCCTGTTGACCTTTAATTTTTTCTTATTTTAATCTATAAGCTTATAAGATGCAATGTAATTCCTAGATTACATAACCTCCTTCTTCCAGTATTTTAATTTGCATTAAAAATATACTCTATTATTTACCAAATATTCTTCCTCGAGCATTTATACCATTCGTTCGGCCATTCGGCCGTCGTAGAGGTCGCTATCTCTTTGTCTTCGCTTTTCTTACATTTTTTGGTACTGGTATTAATAAGAAATCTCCTGTATATTTTTTTCCGGGTTTGGACCGTGTAAAGTTTTTGATGGTTGCCGAGCTTTCGCACATCCTGTGATGGCTTCTTCAGGGCTGAATAGAGAATGAGAGCTGTCTTCAAATCCAGGGGTATTTATACCCGGCGCTGTCCGGTCCTTGGGCGAAGCCTGCCTGCCCATTGGTTGATCCTGTTTTCCTGCTCACTGATTGGCTGGACCCTCTTATCGATAGCGCTGGTTTCCAATTCTGTATTGGATGGATAGTCTGTATCCATCCTCCCTATTGATATTCCTCGGATTTTTCGCTATTTCGATGGCTTCTCTGATGGTCCGACGATAGTAGTTGTTTTCCCGGGCCAGTATTGAAGCGTCTTCGAATTTGATGTGGTGGCTGGTGTTGGCGAAATGATCTGCTAGAGCTGACTTTTCTGTACGTCCGTGTTTGATGTCTGCAATGTGTTCTTTTAGGCCACGTGAACGAGATATCTCCTTTCAATTCAATCTAATCTAATAGGAAGAGCTTTCAGCAGGAATTTTATGTGTATATGTCTGTCTTAACACTTGGCCATGGAAATGGAAAATCAATTTTCCATAAGTTTTTTGTTTATTGGAACGACTTTTGGGAACAGTCAATTTATGTATATCCTAAAATGTACTAATGCTTTGTATTGTTTTTATTTTTGAAATCCTTTCCAGAGTATTATAAAAACTATCATTATGGCTGATGTCTCTCCTTTCTTAAACAGCCCTAATGAGCCCTCTTATAAGTATATCGATATAGATTGGGCGTTATTACACCATTTAATTCTTAATTAAGGCGAAACTTTTGCTTACAAGAGTTTACAAACGCAGTATTGTCTAATTTAGTTGGATGCAGTTATTTTCACAGAAGCCGGAACTCCCTTAACGGCCAGCTTCCCACGACTACATGGCTAACGTAGTGAAGTATTATGCTTCACAACTGAACGTAATATTCATGGTAGTCTAGGTGCAATAAATCCAAATGTATGCAGTTGAATGCTCATATTTATTTGTAGAATACAAAATATGTGCAGAAACTTGTCCAACTCAGTGGCTGGTGAAATCCCAGTGGTATCCTTTCAGTGAACACTATTATTATATATTCTGTATTATTTATTTTCGTATTTACTCTAATTCATCTCGTAAATTGTAATTTTATTTAAGAAACAGGTAACTTTTCTTTATATCATGAACTGTATTCCTTCGTTGAGGTGTAACTTCCTTAATCTTCTTTCGGTATCCTTTTCAATGCTTAAAAGACAATTCCTCTCCAATAAATTTCCCTCACTAATGGGTTCATCAAATGTTACATTCATTTGTTAAAGTCCTGATTAAAAGTAACACCTTATTAAAATAAATAAATATTTCCAATCCTTGTTTATGAAATAACATATATTTCGGTGTACAATGTATAATATACATTCATAGTTATTGTATATATTATTCTACAAAAATAAAATAATCAAATAAATCTTTAAAAACCTATTTAAAAATAAATAATCTCTGTTTTTAATAATCTCAAAAACAATACAAAAATAGATATGGTGTTAACTTATTTAAATTTATAATTGAAATGGAGAGTTTTTGTGATAGTAGTTATTAGATGTTTTCTTTGTTGAGCTTCGGTCATGGTAGATCCAAAAAATACATCTTTTAACGTTTCGGCTTACATTGTAAGCCATCTTCAGGGCTATCATGAAGACGAGAGGGGACGTGTTGTCCTTAGGTTCACATTTTCATGACTGCATAGCCCTGAAGATTTCTTACAGTGTAAGCTGAAACGTTGGCAGAAAATTTAAAAAAAAAAACATTTTTTTAAAGTTGTATTTTTGACAGAACTCCAACAAAAAAAAAAAAACATCTAATTAAATTTATAATGTCTTGCACACAATACCATGTATTTGTATATTGTGTATCTAAACCACAAACAACAACAACAATACCATGTAAACTGGTGATGGTTTAAAGACATATGGAGTTAGGTAAATAATCTAAAGGGTTATTAGATTGGATAATATAGGATTACAGAAGGTATGATAGACATATGGAGTTAGTTATCGCTTTTAGTAAAATTCTCAAAAAACAAAATAGATTTTGTTTTAACAATTTTCTAACCTATGTTGATGCATTTGAAAGTTCCCAACCCTTAAATTTAGATATTTTTGTAGTTTACGTACAACGTAGGTGAAATCTAATGTGGTAATATCACTAAAGCTTGCCACTCACCCCCCTTCACAGGCATGGACAACAAGACAAAAATTAATTCACATTTAAAGACGGGGAACCACCACAAGACGTCTATAAACAACCAGAGAAGAATAGTATAGACCTTCCTATCAATAGCTTTATTTTTTCTCTCCATTTAAGGGGGGGGGGGGTTAGTTGTGAGATTCCCTGCATTACTTCTAAAATGAGAGCAATTCACCTCTTATATTTTCTTTTGTATGTATTTCTCTCGCAACACAACCTGACAGGATTTCTCAGCACACCTCCTATTCTCTTTTCCCAAGAGAGTTCTTGATATACCGTCACTATGTGTGGTAAAGTTTGAATTTATATTAACTCTGTTTCCATGTTGCTCTTCATGTTTAGTATTTTATATGCTATCCAGACCAACCCTTGGATCAGTTTGAAGTATAACTATATCACTAATATAATATAACTGTGTCAATGTAACTGTTTGAAGTATCCCCATTTATGCTTTAACACCATTTAGATATTCATATGGTATGTTAGATGTAATATTTGTTCTCGGCACATTTTTGCAAGATTAAATATCCCTATTCTTTGACATATAGACTTCAGATAGGAAGTTGTTTCATTTGTGCCTGTCAATAATTTTCTTATATTTTTTTATATATATCATTTCTTTTTCTTATCAATTTTCTTCTATTTTACTTTAAAGTTTACTGATTTCAATCTACATAAGTTAAATGAAAAAATTTTATTTTCACTTACCTTCTCTCATACCTTTCCCATATCGGACTTTTCTCTTCTTTGAAAGCAACTTAACATTTGTAAGATAATGGAACGTTTCAAGTGCGTTGTCAAACATTTCACCCAAAAAAAACTGTAACGAATTATTTTTTTTATTTTTTTATTTATTTATTTATTTTTTAGTAGGAGCTGCATAAATTAAGCAATTTTCCAAGTTTCATTAAGATCGTAAAACACAAGTTACATGTTAATGAAGCAATGTGCATATGAAGTTTAGCCCACTAATCCAGGCTTAAAGCAGGCCTGGAAGGAGGACAATAGGAGTAAGCACTTAGCTTAATTAAATAAACCATCTAATATGCATGTTTCACTAATATTTTTTTGGACATAAACAATTTTACTATGTTCCAAAATAAATTTCGTGTCATTTTTTGTGACTCTGGTAAAACCAAAGTCATTAAGATTATAAATTATAAATTTAGTCTTTCTCTAAACCCTTTCTCCACCTTATCTGATTCAAACCAATAAAAAATTCGTTTAATTGTTTTAAGGGAAAAAATGACTAAAAACAAAATTCTGTTTCGTTATTTTAAAAATAGAGGAGCCTACCGATATCTTTAAACTTTAATTATTAATTAAAATTTTTAATTAAGTTCGTAAAATGTATTTTAAATTGTTAAAGAACATAAATTTTATGAAATTTAAAACCTTTTTTTTTTCTTCTGTTTCTCTGAACTAAACCGGTTAGCAAAAAAAAAGCTTAATGATCAAATTTTTAACTTCTATGTAGGATCGGTGAAGATCCGTTGACATTTTGCAAAAATTAGCGTCATGATACCATCGTAAAATAGCATAAATCATCTACGGGAAATCTGTTAATAGTCTACAAGTTCCTTCTGCCATTCGCAAAATGTGAATGCTTTTATGCTCTTATTTTATAAAATTTTATAGTGTAAATTGTTTTGTAATTAGATTATTTAATTTTGTTGATAGAGAACAAAATTATGATAATGACAACATATACCCGTGAGGTTATTTATTATGTGTACTTATGTATTAATTAGTATTTTACACACACACACACACATATATTCTACTTTTTGAGTTTATAGTGAAATTCCTTAAATGATTTTTAGAATTCTAATAAACTCAAATATGCACTTTGAAATTGAGCCTCCTAAACAGATTTTAAGAAAATTTTGTTAAGAATTTCTACAAAATATGTTAGTTATTGAAGTTATTTTAATTAACCCTCCTTCGATTTCTACTGAGAAAATTGAAATGATGCTATTTAAGTACTTGTAAACTAATCGTGTCAATAATTTCTGTATTGATTTATGTTTTATACCAAAGTTCCTTAATTATGGTTGGGATCGGTGTAGCGTCGGAGTGGGAGAAGAGGAATCCAATTGTGGGAATAATAGAGAAAGATTAAATTTTAAATTCCTAATTATTACTGAAATATAATTCCTTAATAGTAATAGGCAATTCTAGCTGTTTATTTAAATCAATTATTTTATTTCGCTATAGTTTGTCAATTTGCCATTTTACCATTTATTTTGTTGTGTTAATCCAGTTTTTATTCCTAATGAAGGATTAAACTCAGTTTGAAAAGACAAGAATAATTGTCTCTGGTTGATTTATGATTTATTCCATAAACCCCTCATCATTTCAATCAACGTCCAATAAAAGTTATTGATGTAAAAGGTATAATTTTCCGGCTTAACCATCTAAATTGCTGCAGAACCCCTTAATTAAGATTATTAAAACTGTCAGTTACAGTTTAATTTATGTTGAGAAATTTAAGTAATTTATTTTACATCGACTTGTAAGGTGTGTATTTCATGTATAAGTGGATGAAAACAAGACTTCTTAATATAGGATGTCTTGATCGTTAATTCAAGTTATGAATATTTAATTTCCTTCCAGCTTCTCTCTTTCAATAGAGTATACTTTTTTTTTCTTTATTAGTTATTACTGTGAAAAAAGAATATATGCCCTAATTATTTTTAGCATAAAGTTAAAAGAAAATAAGTTTATTATAGAAGTTAAATATTATACTAAAAGCATAGTATTTTTTATCTCTACCCTATTTCGCTTTTATGTTTTATTTAATAAAGATAATTTAAAAGTAATGCATGAAGTAATTTTTAAAGGGAAATTTTATTAAATCTACCTAAATACCTTTTGTATTCAACTCCATTAATACTCCTCGTTGGCCTTTCATTTTTAGTGGTTTTAAATGGTGAGATTCAACATTTGTCCTTTTTCATTGTTTTTTAAATTATTTTATTAAATTAAAATTATACATTTTCATTTACAAAATAAAACACGAAGGGAATACGATACCTCAGACCGGACATGAATCAATTATATAAGTTATTAGCTGTTTTTGGTTGGGGTTCGGTCAACATAGATCCAAAAAAATACAAATTTAAAAAAAAAAAGTGTATTTTTTAAAAAGATTATCTGCCAACGTTTCAGCTAACATTGCAAGCCATCTTCAGGGCTATCATGAAGACGAGAGAGGACGTCCAGTCCCTAAGTTCACATTTCCATGACTGAGAAATAAGAAATAAACTTTTTTTTTTTTTAATTTGTATTTTTTTGGATCTACGTTGACCGAACCACAACTAAAATCATCTAATGATAATATATACGGTAAAAAAAAACTCTCCTTTTCAATTATATAAGTTATTTTAATATGCATTGCGCAAATTTTATTTACAGTTTAGCCCTTATTGAAGTATTCAGATAGGCTTAATCCGTAGAACTAGTTTATTTTTAGCTATTATATCAAAGACTTTTTATATGTAAATGTTTAATATGCATTTCTATAATTTATTTTATTTATATTGTGAGAAATTAGAATAATTGACTATTCAAAAATGGAGAAATTAAATTTAATTTAAACAGTACATTTTACTACAGGTTGTGGAGTAACTTCCTATAGTAACTTTTCATTATACTGTCATTGATAAACTGTAAATGCAGAAAAGAATATTGCAATATTGCTTCAACATGAATCATTTTAGGATATATAGATAAAAACAGTTTAATATAAACCTTCCGAATTTTCCTTCCAGGAAAGCCTAGTGCGACCCATTAATTAGTAACGCTTCTCCAGATGTTATGTTACAATCATGATATCAAATTTTTTATTTACACTCATAATTGAGCAGTTTAAACTGTTATCTTTTGGTTTGATTATATTTTCTTTTTATATTAAAAAATGAAGGCACTTTTATTATTAGCTCTTTCTCTAGCTCTTGTTTTCTTGTATCAATTGATTTCGCACCAGACTAAATCATGGAATATACTTACTAAGGAATTGATAATTTTTTATCAGTCAGGATATTCACACAACAACAATATATAAAACACATTGAGGCAGTGCAATAGTGATTTATCAGGCAAGGCCAGAATTTCAAAATATAGATTTTTTTTTTACTCATACTCCCGTTATCACTCCCCCCCCCCCCCTTCTTTTAAATAAATTTCAGCTTGAAAATGAGTGACAGAATGAATGCAACTACAGCCATTGTCAAAATTGCAAGTTCTCTTATTGAAGAAAATTATTTATGTACAACATTTAACAATAGGAATCAAATATGTGGTAAATACAAGAATGTTATCTGTAATCTACTGTACTAATTGTTTATTAGTGATTGGTGTATTTATTATCCCACCAATTAATAACGTATTATTGATTTCGTGAGACCTTTATCAGTCATTGTTTTACAAACAATGTTAGAATCCTTTATTCAAACAACATTGTAGCAAATAACATTTATCGACATAGTAATAGTGTATTTTATTTTATCACTAATTAAGTGGAAGATCTTTTATCAGTGATGACAAAATTACATAAGAGTTGAGTCTTGGTGTTTGTTTTCAATTTTTATCACGTGTCGAACGTGCTATATTAGTTTATATTTATTCTTTAATGACAACACTATGCAAATTGAAATCCGATTAAAATTCCCTATTCACTTCTTAAAATTCATGAATTCTACTAGACATAACGTTTAAAACGATTGAAAAAAATAAAATTCTTAAACAAGTTCTGATTTAATGAAAGTTATTTTCAAATGTAATATTTATTATTAAATTATGTGATAGTTATATTATTATTGAATAATGATATAATAATTACATATTCAAGATTCAATTATGTGATAAATTGAATATAAATTACCGTAAATTGATAAATAGCCTTAAAAAAATTGATTATCTTATTATTTTTCCATTATGCAAATTGAATGTGTTATTGTGTGTTTGTATGTTTGTTTGTTTTTGTTGTTGTATATTTTCAATAACAAATCTTTATTTATTACACATTCTGTTATAAAAATTTTGGAATTTGATGACATGACGTAGAGAAATTACAATGGAATAAATCTGTAAATAAATTATAATAAAAAAAAATTTAAAATAACAATAACATAAATAAGTGAACATCATTGTGCAGGGAAAAGGGCCCATCGACCCCACTCCTTATAAGTTTAGGCATTAAGGCCCTGGAGGTTGCTAGGCCATTTCCGTTTAAGTCGTTGGAGAGGATAGTAAGGATTGGAGTCCGATGTCAGGGATTGGGCATGTGGATTAGGATGAAATTAAAGTTTACTATGGAAGAGGTTGAAGCGGGTGGAGTTCAGATTTTGAGCTGTCTAATGGAATATTGAAGTCGTGATGAAGAATAGAGTTGGACACATAATATGGAGCGTTAGCAATTATTCTGAGAATTTTGGACTGAAAGGATTGTATTCGTTGGATATTGGAAGGCTTAGCGGCACCCCACAGTTCTGCACCGTAGGTCCAGATTGGTCGTATTATCGTTTTGTAGATGGTCAGTTTGTTTTCTAATGTGAGCTGTGAGCGCCTATTTATGTGGCTGTATTAGAGTCCGTCGCAAAAATATGTAAAACAATATCATGCTACCTGTTAAGTACCCCTGGGGTATTATTCAACAATCCAGAAGCCATTACTATCTGTTTCGTTAGTGCCATTTCGTATGTGGTTTTAAATGAAAAATGAAAGGTACACTGATTATGGACAGAAGACCCCTCCCCCCATGCTTTGGTTCTGTGATAGTTTTCAAATTTATATTATACATAGCTTCAATCCTGAAGTTGCGGTTTCCTCTGCAACCTGGGATAGGCTTTTTTAACAAATAACCTGAGTCATGTATGTAGAGAAAGAGCTAGTCACCTGTAGAGCAAATGTTTGTATATACACACATATATATATATATATATATATATAAAACCGGCTAAAGGTTGAGTTATTCTGTTGGTGTTATAGATCTGAGGAAAGGCTAGTGCTATTTGTGATATTATACATGTTGGCCCAATTGCTGCGAGGACCCCAAGGAGTACACAAAATTAAGTGGACGAGCGTTGTGGCTCTGAATTGTACCGGACCCGCGTCCTGGAGTTGCCAGTGTCGTTCCTGGGTGAGATCCATTTTAGATCTNTATATATATATATATATATATACATATATATTTAACTTTGTGCTCATTATTTTTGTAGCTTTCCTTATGTTCTATCGTCGGTATTCAGTTAAGAGAAATTTTATTAAATCGTTCTATTGTTGCAGTAAGATGCTTATAACCATTTCTCAACATACTGCGTAGGTCTCAGGGATATCGGTGAACATCCCATCATTCTTAAATTGAATCCTTTTAATCCATAACACTGGGGAACAATCTGAAACTCAATTTCTGTTGAGTTAGATTTTTTTAGCTGTTTTCTATAGTATTAGGCGTGGTGGTTTCAAAACCATTTATCGTTTTGTTCTATCACGTCACCTTCGGTTTCTACGTGGGTGGGGCGCATGTTGGTGTAGTCCTGCCTGTTTAGTTAGGTCTTGTATGTGGTGTACATTGTGTGTGAACTGAAACGTTTACTTATGGCTACCTTTACTCCTACACGTTGAAAGTACGAAAATAGCCCCGATTCGTTTTGTTATATATGTGGCAGTTTTACCATTCCCAGTCAAACATCAGTACATTTGTCAGACAAGCATATTTTGCCTACTTTAAAGTGAAACTTGGTGATCCATAAAGTGTATAAACAGTGTGTTGAGAGTTTACTGATGTGGACCAAGGGAACACGTGCTAAGCTTCCATTTGGTATACTTATGATTTGGCGCGAGTCAAAGTGATTGTTACTTTTGTATAGTGAAAACATCAGGATATAACAAGAAAAACAAATGTAAAATAGAAAATCCTAGTTTACCGTCAGCTATACGCCCAGTACCAAATTCAGCCGAAGTCCCCGTGCCAGTTTTCAATATCCCTCAAATATTCCTCAAATATCCCTCTTCTTGGTAACAATGTCAGAAATTGAAAAGAATACTTGGTTGGCATTCAAAAACATAGAAATACTCGAGCATTGAATTACTCCGAAATTGTCCAGCAACTCTTGGAAAGTTTCCAAAAGCTAGGTTGCAACATGTGCAATAAATTGCATTTTTTACACACCACTTGCTAATTTCCCGGACAATCTTGGTGCAGTGAGTGATGAGCAGGGTGAGCGTTTCCATCTTGATTTGAGGGTCATGAAAGCAAGGCATCAAGGTAGATGGGACGTACATATGATGGCTGACTATTGTTGGAGCATCAAGCGCGAATGTACACAAACTTAACACTCCAGAAAATGATACAAAAACAAATTTTTATCTTAATTTTTAAGTACTGTTCATTAATTAAACAATTTTATATGTATGAACTCGATTTAACTTACATTAAATGTTTTGTAAACTGTGTATTTGGTACGTTTTTACTTAATGTTCTTTTAAATACATGATTTTTATGATTTCTGAGGATATAATGTAGTTTAAAAAGTTGACGTGATAGTCAAAATCTACTGTTATTCTCAGATTCAGACGCCAAGAATTAGTGAAAAAACAGTGTCAGAACGAACAAAATAAGAAATGTGTTCCAGCTTCTTTTCAATAATCAGCTCAAAATGTGTCTAGCTCCAACCTTTAAGACAAATAATTTTATGTTGCAGACCTCATTTCTCACTTTTCCTCATGATTCTCACTTTTCCAAGTCAATTGACAGATCAATACCAGCCTAACCTAACAGACTCATTCCCCTGACTCTTGTGACCTTCCCGTATAATTGTGACTTTGTATGATTATTTGGCTGTTCCGCATCTATCGTGACTCTCTGATTACAGGATCCGAGATGTGAGGCTGGCGGATGACGGGGCGAGCGTGGGGCGGACTGCTGGCTTGGGCGGCCCTGGCTGTAGGAGTCCTGTCCAGGGTCTGCCCCTCCATGGACATCAGGAATTCCCCAGAGCATTTTAGCCTCCTCGCTGAGTGCCATCGGATCCAGGGCTTCCTTCAGGTTGGTACCAATCCTACAACAAAAATACTTTTTTTTTTCTTCTCATTTATCAAATCTACTCCCATCTTGTGTTCACCAAGAGCTTCAGCTCAGCTTAATTTGGGTCGTAAATATGAGTGTCTAAAGACATTTTTAGCCACAAAAAAAAAGGTACCAAGCGCATTATTGCGTAGAAATTCTAAGTACTGAACATTTTTTTTCCCCCGTTTGACGATCACTGGAGCATTAACACAGATATTAACGATTTTCTAAGTTGTCAATTCCTTTGTTATCCAACCAACCCTATACATCATCCAGTTTCAGTATTCACAAACTGACAGAATAACTCAAGCATGAGTTAGTCAATAATTTGTTATTGACATTTACTTTTTTTAAATTGTAAAATTGTGCCATCAAAACAACTAAAATTGTAAAATTTTTATTAGGAATCCGTTCACGGTAATTCAGTGGCTGAAAAACTTCAGTGTGGGAAAATAAACAGAAAAAGAAAATATTTGTGGATATATTTACTATTTACTTATTTAATAGATAAATAAACCTTAAATATATTCACTCACATCTTAATAAATTATTAATAAATAATACACCATTGGTTGGTACTATTTATACTTTTATAAATTGTTCATATTGAATTATTTGAGCTTTAGTGAGTAAATTATCATCTTCAGTTTTGGTCTAGGAAATTTCAAAACAGCACCTTTGGTCTTAGCCTTTGATCTGGGATCAGTTGGGGTCTCGCAATCCTGGTGATGCGGGTTCAAATCCCGCCCCGGGCAAGCTTTTATCGATAAATAAAAGTACGTCCAGAGCCATGGATGTTTAGAATAAGGTGACAACATGTAGACTTTTCTCCATGACCCTAAGTGGTTGTGTGAGTGAGTGTGTGCGTGCGCGCGTGTGTGTGTGTGTGTGTGTGTGTGTGTGTGTGTGTGTGTGTGTGTGTGTGTGTGTGTGTGTGTGTGT
>KZ807595.1:124704-147468 GCA_000696205.2 Oncopeltus fasciatus | reverse complement strand
TGTGTGTGTGTGTGTGTGTGTGTGTGTGTGTGTGTGTGTGTGTGTGTGTGTGTGTGAGACATTGAGGACTTGGAACTTTCTGTGGAATACATAGAGTTGAAAAAATTATTAAAATGTTTCTCGAAAGAATGGTCTTTAATCTAACTCTAAATGAAAGATTGTAGAGGTCTTTAGAATTTAATATAAAATAGTCAGATGCATCGGGGATTGATTGTGAGAAAGATTCATTCAATTATCCCAGGAAAATACAATTATCATCGAAATTGAAGGTAATAATGGGGTTTTTCCCAAGTGTGTATTTGCATGTTTCTGAATAATTTCGGATTTATTATTTTAGAATGGTATGCCCTTGGAAGAAGAGACCATAGCTCCTCTTTCCGAATTTGAATGCGTGACAAGAATGTTGAATACGGATTTAGAAGTAAAATGTCCGTGACGTCCTCTCTACAGTTTGTCTTTCTTTTTGTATCTCGGGTTTGTATGTCGCCCTACACATGGAATCCTGAACATTCGTCTAATTTCTCGCCGGGGAACAACATGTTTCTCCGTCCCATTTTTTTGTCTCTCCCTATTTCCTTTCACCTTTGGAACATCTTGTCCGAGGCAAATCCGAATTTCAATTCGTCCTTATCTTCGTTCGGTGTTCGGGCTTATCCACACATCCTCTCCCCCCAGCCATATTTGACCCTATCTCCAGGGTCCCGCTAGTTTCACGTTAAATTTATATGCTGTTTCTAATTTTATGTGTGAAATTCATGTTTGGTGAGTCAGTTATATCTTATTATTATTCAAACTTTATTTTCTCTATGCAAAAAAAAAAATTAAAAAAATAAATAAACTCATAAATTTTGGACCTCTGTTAAAATCTTTCATATTTTATCAAATTTCCATGAAGACTTTAGAAGAGTATTACTTTCATTAAAAAAGTAACAAAGTCTTTACTAATCCTATATATTTGTATGATTATTTGGCTGTNATATAAAGCTATAAATATGTACGGATCATATAAAATAAATTATAAATATTTAAAAAAAAAAACACTTAAAAAGGTTTACCAGTCAACTTCTTAAGAAATTATTATCTATTCATTCTTTTTTTTTTTTTTTTTTTCACGATAGAATGTCAATATTTTGTTGTTTTTTTTTCATTCTTCGCATCCTTTTTTATTAGTCAATATATTCAAATTGTTCCCCTGTTATTTTAAGTTCTTTTTGAATAATTACTGCCATTATTCCAGAAGCCATGGATTTTCAGCGAATTCCAAAAGATGTATCATATTTCTTGAAAAACAGTCAGTTATGAATTTTTTTTTTCTGTATTTTCCCCGATATTTTCTACAAATTACGAATCAGACGATAATCCATTGGATGTGTGTTTCAGAACCGCGCTTATTACGTTTGGATGCAAAAATAAAGACTTAGTTGACCAGCAAAATACAGTTGTACCTTAAGCGAAATGTTCATCAGATCTATCTGAAGATTCGATTGGGTACCATAGATGCATGCTCTAATTTTTCGTAACCCTAATTATTTGTATTAACGGTATTTTACTTCAAACAATAGTGCCAGTGTCCTTATAAAGTTCCCATAGTATCGCCAACACCACAGTTTTTTTTTGTTTTTTTTTAATATATAAAAATACTTTGTTAAAACTATATAATTGGACAACAATATAATGAATAAAAACATATGTTACGGACACATAATTACATATTGCTTGTCAAACATCCTTTCATCCCAAAGACTGGGTAATAATTAATTAGTAATAAATAATCAATCAATTGTGGTATGTAATCCCAAGCTAAATTATCTACAAGAAATGCACAGGGAGCCAGAAATAAAACCTTACTAAAAAAAAAAAAAAAAAAAAAAAAAAAAAAAAAAAAAAAAAAAAAAAAAAAAAAAAAAAAAAAAAAAATAACCAGCAGTAATAATATAAGCCATTATTTTTCGACAAAAATTTTTTTAAGATATTTTTTCTCTTGGTCTTCTAAAACGTGTCTTTTAAGCAGCTTCAAAAATCTTGACGTTCATACTTGGTGCAAGAAAGTGCAAAAACTCGGAGCAGAACAATTTATTCTAATTTTACCAGTTAATTAAATATTCTCAAGCAAGGTGCTGGATTGATCGAGTAAAATTATTTTTAGTGTTCATTCAATGGTAAATAGGTTTTTTTTTTTTTTTTTTTTTTCTTTCCATTTTACGATTCCCTAGAACTAATGGAGATATTAATAATTTTCTATGTTGATAATTCTTATCATCCCTCATCCATCCTCCGGTTTCACCGACTTAACCTGAGGATGGGGTGTTGGTACACTGACGAGTACATACGCAAGCATGCATATGAAATTAAATAACCCCCCGTTATTCACATTTGCATTTTTTTTTTTTTTTTTAACGTACTGTCAAAACAGTCTCAGTTGTATTATGAAATCCGTAATGACTTTCAGTGGTTTAATACATTCAGTATGGGACATTATTACCTGAAAACCTGCGAACTTAAATTATATTGTCTTATATATTTTAATTATTTCGTCTTCTTTTAAAAAATAAGCATTTTTTTAAAAAAATCTATCTCGATGCTACTACTTTTTGTGGAAAAGCTATTCAAATAAAAGCTCAAGGAAACAACCTTTCTTATGAAAAGTGACAAAAATCAGGTTTCTTGGATGAATGATTTTAATTTAAAGGAAGAAAAATTGCAATTTTTTTTATCTAAAGATCACAGATTTTTGATCAAATTTAACCTCAATGACGTAGAAAATAACATTCAGGTTATGAAACTTTAACGGTGCCAGTCTTATTTTCCAGCAAATTGGCTCCTTCTAGAGGGGAAGATAGATAAACATAAATGTCCCTAAACATCCTGTGCCCCACTACCAGTTAGAGGAGACTTCCTGCACTAATAGTTTTTCCCACCTTTCCCAAAAAGAAATCATGCTTTTCACGTTTGTCCCAGAACTCGCGTTTTGAAAACCACTAATAGCTTAGTTGATGATTAGTTGGCCGTCTCGAATATCGTGTGAGAATGGTCGGGGTTTCGGCCAGAAAGAAAAAAATATACACCACAATTTGGAGTAATATTTTTATTTATGCCAACGTTTCGGCTTAGCTAGTAAGCCATCATCAGGGCTAAAAAGACAATACACACANCCTTTTTTCTTGTTGTACAGATATTTCAATTTTTATGCATTACTGTTATTTGTGTGTATTGTCTTTTTAGCCCTGATGATGGCTTACTAGCTAAGCCGAAACGTTGGCATAAATAAAAATATTACTCCAAATTGTGGTGTATATTTTTTTCTTCCTGGCCGAAACCCCGACCATTCTCACACTAATAGCTTAGCTGTACATGTTTGTGCGCATATCGTATGCATATGTCTGTACACGCTGTATCGTCTCAATTTGTAAAATATGAAACTTATTTCGATTCTTAAGCATATTCTTGCAATTTATTTTATTTTATTTTAGTTATCAAACCAAATTTTTTTAATGGTTTTTAAGCTTCATTTTGTTAACCGTTGGGGGGCTTTAATGACTGAAATCGGGAGTGAAGATGGTTTAGAAGGAGATAATAATTTTAATATATTTTTTTACTATTAATTATCATGAAAACATGTATAAAACAAAATAGGTGCCATTTGTAATCTATTATATTTGTGATTTATATAATATTTTTACAAAAACTCGTATTTAGAAAAATATTTAAGAATATAACATCGGGTGAAAGCTGACCCTTTACTTTTTGAAATATAGAAACTAAATTCGTTCTCTAGGCTTTTCATCACTATCCCTTGATATAATTACTTTTGGTTGAAATCAGTTGAGAGAAAGAAGGTAGTTTAGAGGGAAACCAAAATTTATAATCGTAATATCTTCGCTCTTATTTAAGTTACAAAAATGATTTGAGTTACAATTGTGTGCTAATAAATTTTTACAAAAATTGGTTATCGGAAATAAAATTTACTTAAAGATAAATTCCTATGATGAGTAAGCGCTGCTCCCCCTTTCCCTCGAACGTCCACTCTAGAAAAGGTTATACTTTTTTTTTTTTTTTTTCCCTCTGGTTTTTAAATTAAAATTCCCTTTCTTACTTTTATTTATTGCCATCTTTAATTAGGCACAGGAAATGTGCTTAGATTTGCACAAATCTTTTTTATTCATCTGGACCTTAGGCCCTGGAAGACGGATCCGTTCTCTGGTACAGCCCAAAATATTTATAGTTAAGTGGGTATTAAATATTGGATGAGGTTATATAATGGTTATCCAGAAGGCAGGCGTATCGCGGGGAATTAACTTGGAAGTTGGACGGAGAGGGGCCGCGGTACACCAAAATACGAGTATATACGAGATATACCTCAATATATCTGTATTTATTTAGTGTATTGGTTTTCGATTACCTTCTGCTGGTTTTCTATTATCCTTATCTATCATATATACAGATACATAATAAAAAAAATTGTATTTGAAGAAATATCCATCAAGGAGGAACTATTTAAGCGAATTCCTCTGCATTTTTGTGTGCCTATTAGAATTTTAAACTTTTTGTGTCATATAAAATATGACTTTTAGCAATCAATAAATCTATGTTTAGTTACTGAATTTTATGCGCACTTTAGCGAGATTATCTAACAGAAGTTAGAAGTCTCAATGTCACTTGAACATAAATTATGTAAGAAAGTAAGTAGTGAGGAAAGAAAATAGTTTTTTTTTTTGTATTTGCACTAAATGTTTCAGGTAAACCACTCCTATTGGTTAGATTTTGCTTATTAACTAACTCAGCTTTTCTTTTCTTTTTTTTTGTTTCATTTAATAGTGATTAGCCAATGTCATTGAGATAAACCACTATTTTCGACTTCTAGGCCGTAAAATTAAATTTCTTTATTTCAGGTAACCACTACCTAATTCTTCAATTTCGCAGTGTAACTCCTAAAATATTTCTTCTAGCAACAAATAAATTTTTTAAAGATTCACTACGTCCGCTAGAACTAAAAAAAGTTTTTTTTTCTTTCACTCCTGTTGTTTCCATTATGCTTAATAAATAAGCTTTCGTTTTTGAATTTAAAAGGGCGTTCACAGATATATACCACAAGTGTGTGTATGTATGTGTGAGAATCTGTTAGATGAAAGGCCTATAATTACAATGAATTACAATTTGAATAAATTTACAAAATGGGGTGCCTGCTTGGCCGAGGGGATCATTTGAGGCTCCTAATACCTGGCACTCCGGTTCGAATCCTGCTTGGACAAATTTTATCGAGAAGTTATGTGAGTTGCCATTTACATACAGTAAATAAATGAAGTTATTTACAGTACATTAAACCACCAGAGTGGGTGGCTATCTACATACAGCGCCTCTCCCACGGCCCTTAGAGGTTTCATATGTGGTTAAAAAAGAAAACATCAACTGCTTAGGGAAATAGTGTCAAAATTATTATTGGGATTTTATCGGAGCTTGAAATATTTATTTTCGAACGATGTTTCGGTACCCATTAAAGGCCTTCATCATGGCTAGTGATGATGACAGAGGGTTATCTCATCAGTCACTATAAATATATACAACTATCTGTATTAAAACCATCTCAAACACTATATCCAAAATCTTAATAACTTAACATAACTTCATTAGATAAGACACGATTATTGCCCGGAGCCTATGCAATTTGATAAGGGAAATATTCCTTGTTGCCTCACCCCATAAGTTAGCCAATGCTACCGATCTATTTTATCCTCCTTAAGGATTTTAATAGTATCATATCAGAAGGATCGTAAAATCTGGAGGTAGTGTGATTTTGTCTTTGTCGAGCCTCTGGATATCCTACCAATCGATTACATGGTCGCCAGTCTGCCCAGAAACACATAAAGCGGCACAAGAGGGGGGCCTATTCGCAATCAGACCAACGCAAACGGCCTTTTTCTTAAGGCCTTGACTACTTGAATTTGGAGGGTAATTTTTTAGAAAACTAGTTGGACTCGTCAGAGAAAAATAGGAGTATCTTTTAAAAGTTTTATATTTAATCATGTCATCAATGCTTTAGCTTCGTAGTTACGGGTTTCTGCTACGGACTCTCTAGTGTTCATTCAACTCCCACGTTGTTTGATTCACTCCCTCCCAAGAGTAAAGCAACATTTCTTCTGGGATAACAGTTGCTGCTAAGGCATTTACTGAACCTTAAAATTAAAGAGAAGATGAATGATGGCAAGTTGGAGGGTGTGGAAGTGAACATGTGGGCAAAAACCATCACCACCAAATATTTGATGTTTATAACCCAAATAGTAATAAATCAAATCTAACTTGGCTATAAATTCTCTTTGAACAATCAATAACTTGTATGGGCATTTAAGAGCAGATTCAGAGCGCTGGGTTATTACAACAATGAACAAAGTTCGCAGAACTGTGAAATACTTTGCTGATACCAGCATATGATAGAGTTTCTAGAAAATGAAAATTTTGCTTACCCGCTTATAGACTATAAAGGTAATAGTTTCTACCCGGATCTTATAATGGCTCTACCACGACTTGGCATACATTAATTTATCCGCCGCCTGGAGCCTTTTCCACAAATTAATGTATGCCAAACTAAACAGTGCCTTAAAGCCAAACTCTAGCCCAATGCTTAAATTAAACGCTATTTCAATCTCTGTTGGGATTTAAAGAAATTCACATAGAAAGAATTTACTTAATCAAAAAAACCTTTAAATGGCTTATGCTCATATAAGCCCTAATATAAATACTGAGGGCATTGATGCTACGGCTGACAGAAAAAGTCTTGGAAAATCAGTTTGTCCAGAATCTATGAAGATACACAGCATATTAAAGGAGTTGAATTTCAAAGAGCAAAACCTCAATTATTCGATCTAAATATATCGATGTAAACGAGAAGTTTTCAGAAGGTTATTATGCAAGCTAGGCTTCTAAAGAGATACCATAAAGCCACTATTTTCTTTCGAAATTGACTAGAGGAATATACTCCATAAAACCCCCCAAAAGTTTAGTATAAGAGAAATTGCCTCTGGATATAGCTAATAAATTTTGTCTATTCTTCCCCAGGCCTCTAGCTATAAGCTAATCCAAGTTCTAAATAAAATAAAAATATTAATACAGTCCCCCTAGTCCTTTGTTTGTGTTCCTTTGAAATTCAATTATTTCAAGACCCAGATATTATGCTTCGTTAATTTCTCCCCAACTGAATTCTAAAGATTTGAGTTCTGCCTTAGACTTTATAAATTTAGTATGCAACTCATACTATCCCGAAAATTGAATGGTGGCTGAGGTGGTACCATGGTACCCCTTGTATATTCTCAGAAATCTTTGAGCTGATGAAATTTACTCATCCCCATAGAATCCCAGATATCAATCGAAGTATTTCGATGCGTCACGAGTAAGCTGTAATGTATCTGCATGATACAATGAAAAGGACTGACCCTGGTGTTTCGTAATCTCGTCAGAGAGGCTGAAATCACAGGAACAACCTGTCTTTTAGGATAAGAAATCCATATTTATCCTAGGATAAGAAATCCTAAAAGACAAACCCTTTCTCTCTGCTGTAGGTTTTAATTGACCTTTGAGTATAAATTTTCCTGTCAGCAAAGTGCAGCAACTTTTCCAAAAGTTTGACTAGAAAACCACACCTGCCTCCGAATAGAAAGCAATCGCCGTAGAAACAATTTCTCGAAAATCTTCCCCTCTTCTCCCATCAAGATTGGATTCATGTCATTGTGTCATCATTGGTAATGAGGAAGCAGACAAGTTTGGTAAGATCGAAGCGGATTGGCCCCAAGCTCTTGTCTCAAGATCCTATGATTCCGTAAGGTTTAAAACTAAAGAACGGGTTCATTTGTAAATCTTGACGAATGGATGGTGATTGACTGGACATCTTTATCCTACAATAGCGGTCATACGAAATAATACTTATCCAAATGTGATTATTATGAAAAATCAAATTTGTATTGGGCAAAAGAAAAAAAAAATGTTAGCTTTCAGCAGTTGCTCTAATTATAGATACAATTTTCACTAAATCGTATTTATTAAAAAAAATTCTTGATTTTTAGGAATAGTTTCTTTTCTAAAGATTCTAAAAATCTAAGGTCTGTTTATGTTTTAGTTTGACTAGGCGCATTTATGATAAATGATTGAATTTATCATATAAGTTGTAAGTTTTCTTGAATTAACTTTATATTTTTTTTCTTTACATTACATACCATTTTATTACCTATTTTAAATTTTAAAAAAATGAAATCCGATTAATTTTGCAGCGTAAAAATCGAAGTATGAAATTTATCGTTAGGTAATGCGTGTCTAGTTATCTATTAAAAAATGTATATATAATATTTAATTTATGTTATTGTTGGCTAATGTTTAACTTCTTTATATGTTGTTCTGCGAAAATTCATTAAATAAAGATATTCAGTAATGTAAAATTAGGTAGGGTGTAGAATGAGCAACTTTCTGCGATTCTTTGTATTAGTTCCTTAATAAATAGCATGCAATATAGAAGGGGAAGGGTTTACAAGAAGACCAGGTTTGTAATCCGCTAATATATCTTGGACGATGGATGTAGTCGTTGATCAGGTTGAAAATAAATGGAGAAGTAATCCCCCAAATTTTGACACCTTTAATTCATGTTCACGTAGGCTTCGTCGGTCGTCAGATGTATTTACCATTTCATCTTCCGGGTTGGACCGAGTCAAATTGTTGTTATTTGCCGAGCTTTCGCACATCATGTGATGGCTTCTTCAGGGCTGAAAAGAGAAATCCTCTCCAACCCGGAAGATGAAATGGTAAATACCTTTAATTCATTTTAATCTTAAATAAAATTGTCGACACTCAATTAATGTTTTCATCAACAACCTCTTACCTTATGTATTCCCTAAAATTATCACCACAATAAGATATTTGCTAACTAACTTTCAAGTATGTATAAGAATCAACGATAAACTAGTCTCAAGCCTACTTGAGTAAATAGCTTGGGGGGGAGGGGGAAGGCATTGTTGGATTTGCTTTCCATCTCATGCCCATCATGACCTTTTTAAATACTTATTAAAGTAATAAATCCTACTATCTGCTGTTTGAAACATAAGGTACTGGTTTTGATCACAATATGTAGCTATAAATAAGAATCAGAATCAACATTAAAAATTCATAAATTATCACACTTTGCAGTGGGGCAATGAAGTATGATTACATCAAGCTATAGTATTGTTCTTTACTATTCAAATAAACATTTTATAATAAACACATTTAAAAATAAGAAATAGAATGGGAACTTTTTCTACATTATTCACAAAATGAAGAAGTGGGGGGGGGGGGAGGCGGAAATTGCACATAAACGTGTGAAACATCCCATTCTTGTGTGTAATTTAGTCGTGAGTGTTTTATTCAATAGTCCTGTATCCACCCCGCAGTCGATATTATCGAACAGTCAGTATTATATGGAACAAATATATTCCTGTACAAAAATCTGGAAATATCTCTTTATGATCACCATTTCAACAGCTACAATGATTCCCTATCGTGCAAAGTCCATCACACAGGAACTGCATAAAGTAATTGAATTCCTGAGCTTCGAAGAATATTTATAATTGAACTTTCCCTTTCATGGAATCCTCCAGACTTATTAAATATTTATATTTTAAACAATATGAGTACAAATGTCATTTCAGTTTTAGGAATAGGAATTTAATATCCCCCCTGACCCGGGTGAAAACATTATTTATTTATTTTAATTTTATTCTGGGAATTTTTTAAATAACTTACTAAGGCTAAAAAGTTATCAGTTATATTTAAGCTATGAACAATTTTTATTTGTCTCTGTAAGTAAATTGAAAATTCAAAATATTAAAAAAAAAAAAANAAGTTACAGAGTATAAAAGTTATAGAATTACATTTTGTACCTGTTATTTATATAGATTTTTTAAAGAATATTAGAAAGGATATATTAATGATTATTTACTCATGTCACTTACAGCCAATGTTTGAAAAAAAAAAAAACACATTTAAATTTCTTATATGATAAAGATTAAATGTCACATAATAGGTTACTGATTTTATACCAGACTAGCGGACCCAGCAAACTTCGTTTTGCCCAATAAATATTTTTTAGGGCGTTGCTGGCCTAAGCAAACATTAGTCTTGTATTATCACACGATTGAAATAGAGCTTTTAACGAATTTTACGGCCTTCAAATAAATTTCATGGAATACCTATCATAAAGTTTTTTCACAGAATAATTTACATATGGTATATGTATGGGCTTAATAAAAAATAAAAAAACATGTATTTAATCCAAATTGGAAATGAAAATTTTATTTTGGCACGCCCCTCCGCCCGCAGTCCGAAAATCATAAATCAGACTTCACAGTGTCACCCGCTGGAATATTCTGAGGATTCCCTGAAAATTTCATAAAAATCGGCCCAGCCGTTTTAAAGTCCATACGTTACATACATTCACACGTCCTATTTTATATATATAAATAGATAATCATGTCAAAATTGTAAATAAAATATTTTTTGTTTATTTTCAGCCCTCTAGAAGAGAAAATATATTCTCGAAATATTGAACTAGTCTAAAGTAACTGTACAAAATAATTTGGTCAAGATCTACATTTGCTTTCAAAAATCTATTTGATCACCGAGTCGGGTGACTCATACATCACATACTTATATATTGTGTGTGGGTTTGTGTGTGTGTGTGTATGTATGTATACCTTTGGCACTTTACTTAAGCTTCTGCCGATGTTTATCAGTTGTTGGTTAATTATTAGCTACATCGGTTTTGGGTTAAAGACGGGTCAGACTCGAAAAAGGCTTATAGTCTTATTGAGAACGGGAGATCAAGAAGTCAAGTTTGAATTTCACGGAAATGTGAACAGAGGTATACGGTATATAGCTTCCAAACTTCCAGAGGTATGGGGCTTATGGAAGCTGGGGTTTCCGACTTGAATGATGGAGTGGCTTTGGAATCTGACGTCTCTCGTCTATTGATCTAATCAGAAAAGTCCTTCATTATCAAGTTTTGAGAAATTTCCTTTGGGGAGTGGGGAAAAGTACGGGTTGAATTAAGGGTCAAGAGTTCTTGTAATTACCGACAAAAATAAGATGAAGATAATTTGATTTCCATTACGCTTAACTTCAATCAAGATGTTAAGTCTACTGTGTTTTCCTCGTTTATTTCGATTTGAATTTTACAAACTTTTATTCTTAAACCAACACTTGCTCTAAAAGAATTCTCAAGATAAACGAATTTAGGTTTTTTACTTTCATACTATATAGACTGTTGGGTCTTGTTTAGATTAGGCCCGCCAGTTATTTTATCTAGTAACAGTTACTTATTGATAAATTAAAAAACATATGATTTATTTAATAAAAACATTTTACACATAACCAAAAACATTATCATACTTTTAATCAGTTCCTCCACGTACCTCTGGAGGCCAAAATTCTACTATGTCCTTAAGGATTATATAAAAAAAACAAGACCCAGATTGTTTTAGTTGAATTCAATCTGTGCCCCAATAGAGGTCTTGCCAAAAGGCTTGGAATTCCCTGATAAACACCAGGGATCCATTGCAGATACGACTAGGAATTTTGGACGAGTAGTTTTACTTTACCGTAGTAAAAGATAGCTATAAGTTGCACAGCGTAAAAATGGAGAAGAAAATACATCAAAATTTGCACCCGTCCATGTTTATTTTGGTTTAAAAACTTTCGCAATTAATAGACACCCATAAACAGAGCTAATGCGGATAGAATGAAGTACTCTTCATGTGGGGCTCGTTGGATGCGGGCACCACTTCCCGTCATTTTGAGCATTTAACTGATAATGGGATTGTCAAGTACGACAGCTGCAAGACTGCAATAAACATTTCAGCGTTAAGTTCGGTCTCTTATCCTCTCCATTCTTAGACCCTTGCCACTTAACAAATTATTAAGTTTAAGAGAACTTTGATTGGCACCGGGAAGGAGGTGCTACTATAGTTGGTTAACTAATTGGTCGGGCCAGTTCATCTGATAACACGATGGACAAGAGTAATAGAGCTCTATACCATTTTTCAGAAATTACAAAATTCTAATCAAGATCACGGACCTAACTGTCCGTCACTGTAAACAGTAACAGATCAAATATCTAAACTGTTGCCCACTTTGATGTTATTAACCAGTGTGAATATTTGGGATTGGTATGCTAGCAAAAGTCAGGTTATGAAAAATATGTTCAAGGATCTTCTACGAGGAAGCTTTGGTATTGAAAGACTATACCGTCTTACAGATCTCCTAACATAATCTTTAACGCACTCCTATGTACCTCATTTCCATAAAAGCCAGTAAGTATTTAGGAATTCTAAAGTTTTAAATATGATTGCAAAAGAATAAGGCATTTTAAAATTATTGCTACAGAGAGAATGCCATACTGACGTTTCAGTATTGCAAGAAATCAAAATAAACAAAGCTATATTTTGGTGAAATAGCCAGAGGAACCTGTAAAATGGGAAACACCATAATTCAAAGTAAGAATAGGGTTTGAAGATGCTCACTGAGTAAATGGTCAAACAAAAAAAAGGAAAAAAATAAATAATGAAAAAGTTGATTGAACTGCGTCTTCCATATGTTGCGAATACGGCAGATGAACATGGATCATTTAGAACTCTTATATGTCTTTATTTATCAGTTAATCAAGCTGTGGATTTAGTCCTTTACTTTACTCTGAATTATGACATATTCCGTGTCCGTAAGGTAGGTCATGTCATAATGTCACCACGCCATTACGATTGGGGTTACATATATCAGTAATTTTGGGCCTCCAACCTACTGCTGCAGGATTCTATACGGATCCTTTCGGCAAAACTTCCATTGTTAAAATCATTTAATCATTCATTCATCATTCATTTCCTCCACTCCACATCCTCGACTATATAGCGGCGGCTTTCCGATTCTCCATGATATAGGATAAAAGAGAATCTTAATTTTCTCCCAGATGAAAGTTGTATAGGAACGAATAAAAACTTTGAATCTCAAGGTCCTTTCCTTCGCTTGTTGGGATTAGAAGTATTTTTTCTAATATCTTATTAACTGCTATAATTGATTTCTAATTATTTCCTTTGAATAGGACAGCCGTCATAATGATAATAAAACGGCGACTCCTGTTTATCTTACAGCACATTTGAATGGATGGGATTGAATACATTTGTTTACATTTGCAAATTAATCAGACGAGCGTCACTAGACCGATTTACATTCACTATATTGTCCATGTTGTCATTCAAATGCCAAATGCTTAGTCTATCTACATTCAGGATCTATGTTCTGTCCTGCACAATTTCTCATTCTGTATTACCTAATTGGTTCAAGTGATTAACTTTATCTGTAATTTAGATAAAAATCCCCTTGTTGTTGTTTATTTCAGAACTTTACACATGCGTTCAGCTTATCAATATCCCGAAGGTAAATGGAGCTACTCACATTGGTACCATGGCGATATATTTCTGCACCCGCGTTAACGGTTACAATTCTAAGTTAAAATAAAGAATCCGAATGTAGTTTTAGCAACCTCGGAAACCATTTAAGGATTACGTTAATAGGATAAATCAGTTTTTAGAGGGGTGGGGAGAGGTAGATAAAATCATTTTTGTAAAATTGTTGATACCCTAGATATTGTTTTATTTCAGAAAAAATATAGCATTATAGTTGAAAAAATATAATATTCTACTAATTGTATCTATAAGATTTTTTTATTTATTAAACTTTTATTTATTTATTACATTCTGTTAAATTAAAACATTTTGTTATTTGATCACCACAATGAATTTAAAAAAAAAAAAAGATATTCAATGTCAATCACATGAGGAGAGAAGGTGACCAATGACACCACTCTCAAATTATTTACAGACTATGTCCCGAGGAGGTTGCGGGGTCGTCTTCGGATTTGTTGGGGTTGGAGTTAGAAGACATGGTCTGTGCTAGTGGATTAGGATGGCAGTTTACTGTGGAAAAGGATGAATCGGGAAGAAATGAGGTCTTGAACAAAAGTGATCGTGGTGAAGGGATGAATTGGATACATAATAGGGAGCATTTACAATTATTCTCAGGATTTTGGATTGAAAGGACTGGATTCTTTGGATATTGGAAGGCTTGGCGGCACCCCACATTTCTACTCCGTTAGTCCAGATTGGTCATAATAAGGTTTTGTAGAGCATCAGTTTGTTCTCTATCGTAAGATTGGACTTCTTATTCATGAGTCTGTATAGGAGTGGATATCGCCGATTGAGTTCTTGTCTCTTAATTTTAATATGTTCTCCCCATGTAAGTCGTGAGTCAAGATAGAACCCAAAGTAACGAACGGAATTTGAATGTGGTAAAGGAATATTATTACATTTCACAATTTCAGGGAAGTCTTTCTTCTGCAGTTGGAAATTAACTTGAACGCATTTTTCTTCATTGATTTTTATTCTCCATTTGCCACACCATTGTTTGATTTTTTCGAGGTGATCTTGTAGGTTTTTAGAAGCAGTTTTAGGATCGAGATGGGAGGATAGGATAGCCTTGTCGTCCGCAAATAGAGCTAAGAGGGTACTTGGATGGGTAGTGATGTCAGCTGTGTACAGGATAAATAGGATAGGTCTATAAGATTATTACTAAAAATACACATTAAGAATAAGTTTAAGATTTTATTGAGGGTTGACCGAACCTCCAATTTTTAAATTGAACTTTTAAAATATCAGCTTTTATGCTTTCAATCGCAAACTGTTATCTGTTATCGCTGTTATCAATCGCAAAATCTTAAAAGGATACGGATGTTTATTAGAAGACCGAGATTTAAAATTTTAATATCTTCCTTAAAATTACCGCTAAGAGAAATTTGATAGAACAATGGTTTTATTCACTATTAAACTAAAATTAATTTTTTTTTTAATTTTTCTTTTAAATTCGAGAAATTTGTCATGGTTTTCTGACAGAAAACTACAGCATAATTTTGTTTCTGCTTGTTTTTTTATATATGCTCTAGATTGACAAGTGACTGGCTTTTTAAATACTGATATTTATGTTTAAAAAGAGGGTATTCAAAATCTGTTTTACACATACTATTTTTTATTAAATTCAGGAATAATTGACGTCACTGGTTAGAGGAACTAATTCGTGGGAATTAGTCTTTGTAGCAGATGGGGGACGTTTTCTCCAATCGAAAGTAGTCGAGAATGTTACATTAGACAACTGACTCCCACCTCGAGGGTGGGTTGCACTAATACTGAAATCGGTGTATTTCTTGCACAAAATATATTTGACAAAATATGTAATTAGATTTTACTGAAAGTCAGTTAAGATATTTACGTAGGTTTCTTGCCAGGATATTTGAAAATTCGATTGCAGATTTCTCAGTAGTAAGATATTACAGAAATCAAAAGGAATTTAAGATGGTACCATGATGCTACTTTTGAAGGAACACATGGGTCTGCTTATGGGTTTGCCTTATTTTGCAAAGGGAAGACCCCTGTGTTGTCTGGGACTGGAGGGAAAAAAATATATACATATATTCAGAAATCTGGGCTGAGGGTGACATTGACATCACGAAAGGGTGGCAGTTTATTTATTATATATTCTCCAGCTTATTCTTTTCTGTAATCTACCATTATATTTACTCTTTGTTGTGAGAAACCCAATTTAGTAAGCCACATGCTATTTTAGTACCTGAGATATAGTTAATTTATTTCGTTTTTTCACAATCACTAACTTAAAGATCTGTAAATTCATCGTTTTTTTCTTTTATTTCAGCAAAGCTATTTCTACCAGAGGACTAATTAAAGTATTTCCTTTCAAATTCTTTATAAAGTATTATTATTAATTAACTATTAATGAACATTTCTGTAATGCAAGGACTCAAAATAAACTCCAGGATTCTTACCGAGAAAAAAAGACAATATATCAGTCTTTCTCGTGGGTTAGGCTCTCGCTAGTGTGTTGGGAATTTAATAAGTTATCTAGGTCGTACCAGTGGTGCAATAGAAGCATACCGGCAAGGCAAGCAGGATAACCAGGTTTGAGTCCTGGCTGGGACAGATAGATTTTTATTCTATTCTCTCGCATTAATTCTTTAAAATTTACACGGGATAATACACCACAACTAAATTAATATTTATAAATGAAAATAAAAAGTAAATAACGAGAGTCGATAAATAGCTAGACAATGTCAGCTCCTTCGAGCATAAGTCGATGTACTCGTTTTTCTCGTAGGTTAGGCTCTCGCTAGTGTGTTGGGAATTTAATAAGTTATCTAGCTCGTCCCGGTGGTGCAATGGAAGCTTACTGGCCCGGCTAGCAGGAGATCTAGGTTCGGACAGATAGATATTTTATTCTATTCCCTCGCATTAATTGTATAATATCTCAGCTACTTTAGTCTAATAGCCATAGAGTCAGTTCATGCGGAAAATCTCATAGCACTGGGTAATTCCCAAGAGTGACTTCTAACACATAAGTTGTTAAATCATTAAATAATATAGAATAATGATTTATATCAATACACCCATATTATTATTAATAAAATAAATATTTGAAAACTTTATAAGAATTTATAAGAAATTTAAAATTTATTTTGGAAACAAAACATTTTTCCTATAAATACTGTACGCAACCGGCTAGAAGGTCTCATTATATAAGCACTGCGTAGTCTAAAATTGAAATAAAGATCTTCTCTTATGTAATGCGTATATATTAAATTTTTCTTCCTTTTCTAGGTGTAAAGAATTCAAGTTTCACAGGTATGTAGTATAAATAAAGCTAAGTCGCTTCAGAAGGGTTCCTTATAAATGTTTATTTTAGTAAATGTGAAGAAAAGGCTTCAGCTTACTTCAATATGTATTAAAATGTAAAATGTATCAATTTATTTGGTGTGAGGAAATGAACAACTGATGCCTGGTGTGCTGGAGCGAGTGTGCTTTAAAATGTAAATTGTCTGATTCCAAAACCAAAAATCGTAGAGTTATGTGTACATAGACTGTTTCATTCTTGTAGGTATTAGCCTACTTAGTGGAAATATTTGCTAAATCGGTAAACAATAAAGTGTGCCTTACTCGACGCATTTAGCTTATGTCAATCAGACGAAAACAATGAAACAATTGTGAGAATTTCGTTTCATTATTTTAGCTTGAGTACGCAAAGACACACTCACACACACTCATATATGTATTGCTAGTCAAAAGTAAAGTCGGTGAAGATCAGTTATTAGAGAAAATGTGTTTCAAATTCGTTAATCAATGAAAAATCCACAATGTTTTCATTATAGTTAGTGTTGCAAACGTTTAATCAACATAATAGATGTATATTTATGCTCTAAAAATTATTACAAAAAATTATATTAACGAAAAACCTCAAATATTATACATAAAATGTATACAAAACTGTTGGGTTATTTTAATTTTTTAAGTTAGAAACTTTAGTAAAAACCTTTGCTTATACACCTCTTGAATGATGGATTTTTTTCTCCATAAACTAAAAATAACGAAGGTATAAAAGCTTTCTGAATACATTCTATCTGTAAATCCTTTAATATTTACCAATCAAACGCTCTCATAGACACATAAATCCGACCGTTGTTTTATTCCAAACTATATAGTCTTTAATAATAATAATTAATCTTTTAACTGATACACACATATATATATATTTGTGTAAGTATATTTTATCGATAGGATTTTTCTAATCAGTGAAGAGCTTAATTTGAAATTTAAATTAAAAGCTTAATTTAAAATTGAATTGCTTTTGAGCTCTGCAGCCCAACATTAATGAAAATTAAAGGCGATTATTGGACAAAATCAGACTAACAGGAGGGAAAATTTTTTAAAATAATAATTAAATTCAAGTGTATTCAATGAAGTTTTCGCTGCAATGGGCGCAATTATAGTTTAGCCCAATGAAACTCAACCTAGATTTGATGGTAAAAAAATGTATAAGTATGGGGGGTTTCATGAATTGGAAAATTACAATATAAAGATTTACAAACGGGTTAATCGCTTAGTTTACAGGACTTATGTTTCTGTTGTATATGTTTGTGTGTGTCTCTAGCAAGGAAAATGGAAGGAAATAGAATTCCTTACTTAGATTCAATTTTACAAAACATTGGAACCTTTAAACGACAGATATGAGTTTGTTTAGGCGATTAACGTACAGGTTATTACGCCTAATAATGGAACCGTTAAGTTCATTATTGGCTGAAATCTTTGTATTATAGAATTACCTAATCGAATAATCTTCAATATCTTTGCTTTTGTTGGAGTAAAGAAATAATTAAAGCTAATTAAAATGAAATTATATGTATAATTTAAGATAACAATGACTTTTATAAAAACACCGTTCTAGAAACTCTTAAGAAAGGTTTCTATACAATTTTTGGAAGATATCTTTTTCAAAGGGTCCGTTTCTTTTTTATTTTTAAAAGCCTTCAGCCTGTGTAATTTCCATCCAATTTTAGGTTTACCTTTTTGTGAATTATGAAATTTAAAAAAACGTAACATCTCTTGATATTGAAAGAATAAGTAAATCGATTGTTAACCATTATTCCCTATATTAAAAATGAATCGAGTGATATTTGGGGAAAATGGCCGGTTATTGTTCTTAGGCTGTCTTCATTTTTTCGGTTATTTTGCTCACAAAATTTTATTTTTTCTTCCGATTTAATGTTTAATATTTTAATTTTGAGTACAACAAATCTTCCTAGAACTGTCGAATTAAATATAATGAAGACTAAATGCAGAGTTTTTTCTTTTACCGTAGGTTTGATTATTTTTGGGGGGTTTCGGTAAAGGTAGATCCAAAAAATTCAACTTTAAAAAATGTATTTTTAAAATTATTTTAACGGAACCCCAACAAAAAAAAAAAAACACAAAAAAAACATCTAATAATAATATCTACGGTCAAAAAATGTCTTCTTTTGAAGATATAACATAACTTGGAATGTTCCTACATGTCAAACTCTACACATAGACCTTTTGATATCACATTAAATTTAATCATGGCAATTCTATATTATAATATTTTAAATAATTTATTTTCATTTTCATTTCATTTTTACTTTTATTTGTATTCTCATGACATTGTATTTCAACAGCCCTGAAAATGGCTTACAATGTAAGCCGAAACATTGGCAGATAATTTTAAAAATACATTTTTTTAAAGTTCTAATTTTTGGATGTACTTTGACCGAACCCCAACGAAAAAAACATCTAATTATAATGAAGACTTTTACTTCATGTTGTTACTTTTTTTTTAATGATAAAATATATTTTATGGTTATAATTAGATAGGTTTTGCAATGACCTGTATCTAATATTTTTCATTTAAACTTAAAAGAAGTATTGTCATGATCATTCCCACCCCGATTTTTTAAAATTAATTTTTAAATCATACTATTCCTTTAGCAAGATATTTCTTTTAAAGCTGAAGGATTGTATTCTGTAAGGAAATACTTCCTCAAGCCATTGAGATGAATGTCACGACACGAAAAAAAAACTATTCCACACAGCTTGTGCGACCATTTATAAGTTTTGGCGTTCGGAGATAGGAAACCATAAAAATCATTATTCACATTATCTTTTTATAGATTAATTTCTTTGCTAGCCAGAGGTTTCTGGTTATTGTTAAAGTTCATTTAACACTTTTTTAAAGTAATTTATTTTTTAATTTTAATCTAGCTCACCTACCTATTTGAAGTTAGCTTGACCTAAAGTCAAAAATCTTAAACTAATTAAAACAAATATCATATTCAATTAAAACGTAAAACGAACTCTTCGTACAGAAAATAAAATATTAATTTTTATTTGAAACATTGAAACAAATTGTAACTTTTTTATCCTGTTAAATACTTGGGAATATTTAATAATTCCTTTAGTGTATTCTCTTAATTAAATTCCATTCTTTTTTCTTTTCTTTTTTTTTCTTTATTTAATTCAGTTTCAAAGAAGAAACGTGACAGTATCCAATGGAGTTCTTGTAATTTTAAGGCATTACTGGGAAAATTTTACAAGCCCTGAAGTAACTGGTTAAATTATTAAATATAAATAAGAAGGTGTTCTTTACCAGCTACCTGCGAGGCTTTGGTTCGATTAATTTAGCAGTGGAGATACGACATTGGAAAGGAAGAAGGACTCCAGATAATGGTAAGGTTCTGCAGAGAGCTGTTGAGTCAAATCCGTCCACAAGTACTCGCGAACTTGACAGGGAGTGTGCTGTGTTGAAAGATACTGTTAGTCGCCATTTACTTCCAATGAGGAAGGTGAAAAAGAGCAGCAGACAGGTCTCTCACGAACATAACTCTCAGCAGTCAGTTAATTTGTGAAAATTTAATGAAAAACCCTTTTGATATGAGGTTTTACTGGATAGATCATGAGGAATGGATAGATCCAGGTCAAACTGTTTTTTTATTGCTGCGACGTTTATTTTGTTATGCTTTTTTTACTATACTAATTTTGACTGTGTTATTCGCCATGAATTTGTTCCTGGATCTATGAATTCTGAACTCTACTGGAAACAATTGGAAAGATTTTACGCGATGTTGTCATTGTCCTACTTTGATCAACCGAAAAGAATTTTATATATTTCAACAACGCTTAGCTCGTCCTCACACTTCCCATCGACATAAAGAAAAGAAAGAATTTCATGGGTCCGAATTTCTGCCTTATCAGCCAAGTCTTCGTACTACCGGAATACTACTTGCTTCGATCAATGGCCCAATTTCTTTCATAGAAGAAATTTGTTAATTTTTTGGAAGTTGAAATTGACGTCCAAGAGTTCTTTGACAGCCTTCTCAAAAACTATTGGCTAGCAAATAGGTAATGAGGGTAGATAATGATAATGATGATGTATGAACAAAACTACAAATATTAATTGTATTTTCACGAGTCTATCAAAGATTTAATAATACAAACATTTGATTAGAAAGCTTTTATATATGCGTATTTACGCCTTTTTATTTAATTCACTTTTTAGAAGGGTCCCTCTCACTTAGCCCAAGGAACATGAACTTAGTTAAGGCCAATAAGTTGAAAGGGCTGAGTTAGTGGGTTAGAGAAGGCGCATTCCTTGTCGGCAGCGTCCAGACAGAGAGCGATTCCCCTCTCAGTCATAACGATGCAGTTTGCAAGCAATCAAATGCGTTAAACCGCGAAATGACCTCGCCTCCAGACGATCTGCGCAAGGCCGCAATATTGCGCACATTCGACTTGGCTGCTATTGTGACGCAACTCACCTCCCCTACATAGGCAATGTTAGTAGTCGTTTGAGAACGTAGCTTTTATTGAGTGAAGAACGCTTCTATCTTTCATGTGAAACGAGTATTAAAAAACTGGTAATTACAGTTGTAAAATTCATATTGACATTTATAATTTTATTATTCTCCCTTACTTGTAGCAAAAGTCTCGTCATGAACTCCAGACCTAGAGTTATGGCTCGAAATGTAGTTTTAGCAGTATTCCGTAGAGATTCAAGCTGTTCTCGTTGTTACCATGTCGTTTCTTTCGAGGAAAAAAAATTGGTCAATAGCGCAACTTGTACCTTTTTTTTTCTCTTTATTTTTCATTTTTCTTTCCTACATCTAAGTTATTTCTGACTTTTTTCTTAATTATATTTCTCTCTTTATTTCTCTTTTGATTTTCCTTTTCTTTATTTCTCAGTTATTATAAATATTCCACCATCCAGATAATTTTTCTCCTACTTTTATAAAAATTATATTTAAATAATATTATTTCTTGGGCTATTATCACTCATTCTATATGATGCCCGTAGAATTAGAATTGATTGCCCAATAATTATCAGAAATTACAATTATATTTGAACGGCTCCCTTTTAAAATAAAATGGTATTTAGGCTTTTAATGGAAAAAAATTTGAATATTTATATTTTTTACGTACAAGAAATTAGTCGGAGGGGAGTTTTCTCTCTATATAAAATATATTTTCTGAACGGAACGATTTTCTAGAGAATTTCGCAGTATTTCATTTTTCATTCTTTTTTTTTTTTTCTAATGTTTATTTGCATATCTATATATAATTTTGGTTGAATGGTTTCGTTCAGGTATTTGAAATGAATTTTTGAGAAATTTTCCACTGTAATGTTTTTAACTGCACTTTAATCGTTTGGTTTGGCCCATAAGAAATCGTTTGTATTATGATTGTTTATCGATTGAAAATATAGGCATTTTCGTACTAATGCTAGGTCAAACAGTAGGAAAATTATTTATTGACTCGTGTAATTATTTCAGTGCTAGATTTGTTTATATTTTATTTTCTTTCTTAGTAAGTAGAGCTGTTATCATAGCAAAATGCGTATGACTTGATGATCTTGACTTTTTTATTTTATGCGTATACTCTAAATTTTATTTAAATTTATGTTTATTATTTTTACGATGAAACCGTATTAAGAAATATAGTTAAAAATGAACTTAGAAGATTTGAACATCTCCCTCATAAAATACATAATAATCAACTTGATTATTTTTTTAAACTTTCAGTTGAAAACCGTAAGATAAGGTCTAAAAATTAGGCGAGTCGGAGGGGAGTTTTTGTGGGAGCCTAAAATATATAATCGTAATAGTTTTGTTGTAATTAATAAGGGGGGAGGGAGGTAATTATTGATATATTTTAAATCTGTCGTCAATATTTCTTTACATACATAATATAAAATACATATCATAAAACGTCTATTGTAATCTCCAGGAATGTTCTATGGTTACAAGACAAAAATATTGCACACACAAATATTTATATTATGTGCATTTATATTATATAT
>KZ807595.1:108264-122420 GCA_000696205.2 Oncopeltus fasciatus | reverse complement strand
ATTTTTAAAAAAAAAAAAAAATGAGAGGGCTCGCCAAAACTAACAGTAATTAAATATTTTTATATTAAATATGGATAATTTTCAAAAAAAATTAAAGAAAAAAAAATGTAAGAAAATTATATTTTACATATACTATGTTCTATAACTTTTTTTTGCACTTCGAACATTTACTAAAAAAATGACGTTTTATGTGAGTATATATATATATATATAAACACCGTTTCAATTATCGATGGACTAATTTGATGTAACACAATGGAATAGGCAATGAAGGAAATATTAAAGATAGATTAAGCTAGATTTAGTGTGATCTGAAAGAGTTGCAGAATCACTAGTTATTCATAGTTTAAATCTTAAACATTTTCCATTTCTTCCTAAAAGGTCCTGCAGGATACAAAAATTCCTGACCATTTTGGCTTTAGTCGCCTCATGCATGAGTTCATAAGCATATGGCTAGACCTCAGAGATCTATAATTGTCTTCTTGACACTTATACAAAAGGTCGGAGACGCAATCTATTAGGTTTTCCAGAAAATGGGTGTTTGATCCTGAATTTTTTTCCATCAGACGAATTGGCAACTGTAGATTGGCGTCATCAATCCAGGGATTTTTTTTTTTTTTCTATATCGAGGATAAAGTGATCAATACCATCCATCGGAACACTGAAGACTACAGCACTTCCTCGTGAGCGACAATGACACCAACAGTGGAAACCTAGCACACGATAGGAAACCTAACGGTTAGGTTAGGGTTGAGTCAGGATTCGAGCACTAAGTTAACCTTCATTCAGCATCCGAATCACACACTACACCTCATGATCCCCCAGAACAAAAAATAAAAATAAATTCGACGCCTATTGTGTGTTTAATATATATATATATATATATATTTTTTTTTTTGTCTAAACAAAAAAAAGGAGGAAGACGATTATTTAATATGGTCTTCTCTAACCCCTACCCCACTCATGCGCCCCCCTCCACTTCCATCTCACCCAATTTCATCTAACGGTTAGCAATAATTAGTTGAAATGTCGAATTTGGGTTGTTCATATACAATAAAATGATTATTCAGCTGTAGCACAATATATAAATTTTAAAAAAATAGATATTTTAGTAGATAATATATGCTTTGGAAAAACTAAAGCACAGGATTGTAAAGTTTTACAGCTTTTATAACATTCTACAGGCAAGCAGAAGATTCGTCTCACGATCCACGTAAACAGCAGATTGAATTAAGATTATCTTCGCGAATGCTACGCTCCTGAAGAGGTACGTAACTGAGAACGCGAAACTAATAGAGTGATAATCAAAATAATTGCTACAAAATAAATAATAAAAAAAAATAACAACTTTAATTAGAAATTGTCTTGATTGACCTTCCAACTTTTAATCGACCAAGATATTAAATAAGCCTTTAGTGGTAGGCTGGATACGTGATAATTTAGATACGCAATGGAAATGGAGAATAGAACACCGTATTCGACACACATGATCCCAGTTCGAGGCACATTGACATAAAATTTTCGGTAAATTACCCCAATAGAAGTAAATGGAACACATTCAATAGGAGGTAAATTTGTTGACCGTCAAAATTTATAAAGAGTGAATTATCAGGTATTCGGTCTTAGTAGTTGAAAAATTAATAACTAATTTGCGACCAAAAAAAATTATTTATTTTAGCCAAAGTTTCGGCCTGAATTTAAGGCCTTCATCAGGGCTTAATGTGAAAAAAAAGTACAAAAATAATATAGCAACAAGTCTAAACATCATAATCAAACACATGAATAAATAAATGAGAATATAAAACAGTGTATAATCAACTATATAAATGACAGGATTAAGGAGCATAATCATTTTTGGCGTCCATTCCCCGTAAACGTATTATACAAATGTTGTAGTTTAAAATAAACTAACAACTTTCTATTCACAACTAGTCATCTACTTTTGCAAAATTAATCAAATGGTTAATTTCAGAGACAAGTAAAACGAGTAGAAATGTCATAACCTACTGAAAGGACAAAGAAGATTGGGGGACTGTGACATTAATATAAAAAACAGTTTTATATTTTCATTCATTTTTCTTGTTTAAATATCATATATAGGTATGTTCCTATATTATTTTGTATGTTTCTTTTTCATATTTAGACCTGATGAAGGCCTAAAAGTCCGGCCGAAACATTAGGTAAAATAAATACTATTTTGGTTACAAATTAGTTTTAAATTGTTCAACTACCATGACCGAATTCCAAACAATCCTCTCTTAATGGAATTGACATAATTTTCTGGTATGAAGGAATGCAATTTCACTAGTCTAAACTTTGTGGATCGAAGCATTGATCTCGAAGGGAGAACTAAATTAACCATGCTTTCTTAAATATTGGTTTACTTTATACTCTTCAAAGGTACTTGTATGTCAGGATGCATTAGAGCGAAAACGTTATAGTTCCTCTATTGCTATTCTCATTCACTCGCGATTAAATTTAACTCCTTATATGTTAATTTCCCAAAAAGTATCAATTTTGGCTTAGTGGTAAGACCCCTATGACTCCCCCCCCCCTCCACTACCCGAAAAATAAATTTGCGAGCGAGAGAGTAGATTTCTCTGTATTAGCTTCTTTATTAGCAGTTATCTTGAATGCCTCGGTGTGTGACTGTTACTTACTTTGAAGTTATCTCTTTGGCTACATACATGAAACCAGATCCTATTAATGGAGGTACAGCAGAGAACGTGTTATATTAATATTGATCAGTTTTCCTTCCAATAACTGACTCAATTAACATTCATATTGTCTATCTTATATTGTCTCATTAATTGAAAGTTTCTCATGTAAAGAAAACATATAGACTATATTTTCTGTTTCATCAATAGCTTACATAAGGTTTAATAATTTCATTTATATATCCATATGCGTGTGTATAATTATTTTACCAAATCAAAATTTGCTTGAGTAGAACATATTGTAAATATATTAGAGGACCCAGGTTTTTGGAGATAATAGGTAACTATTACTAGCCTTGTTTCTTTCCTTATAGTTATTGTATAGATTTTTTTTTAAATTTATCTTTTTTATCAAAACGTTTTATTGTCACCAAACTTAAGTGTTCAGTTCCCTTTTTTAGGAAATGCAGAAGTAGTAGTACTACGTGCTGTTCATTTAAAAACATATTAAATGGTTATGAACTTGTAGGATGTAAATACAGATTACAGCTGGACGATGCTGGACAGTTGCCAGCCTTGTGGCAGCCCATGACTCAATGGAGGTAAATGCCCCTGTGTGCAAGAGAGGCGATAGTGCACACACCCTCAGTGTGTTTGCGGAAGCATGCGCTAGAACGGGTTTCCTGCTCATATTAGTGTTGGAAATGTGCGTGGGTGCACTAATGACATCAATAAATCTGGGATTTGAGGGGTGTTGCGGGGTGTTAGTCGGGAATTGTGTTCCCATTGAATCCTTCTGAACCAAGGGAGAATGAATCCTTTTATTAAAGGCATACTTTACTACCATGACAATGACAATGGACCCGTGACACTCATTATATCTGTATCTGCTTATATAGGCATAGATAGATAGCCAACTTGGATTGTCACTGAAAATATGGAATTTCAGTACAATACAAATCTGCACTACCTGACACAACCCATTTTAACTTGTATTTACATATTGTGATATTATTCCTTGATATATTTTGATTATTTATTTAAAATTTTGACACAATTTACTTAGGATTAGGATCAGTTTATAGGGCGATCAACATCGTGGTTATTACGCCCTGACTATTGGGGAGACAATTTACTTCATTATGTAATGTAAGATATTACTTTTAAATCCCTGAGCTCTGAGGATATGGGATAAGTATTTATTTTAAAATTTTAACCGCTTATTCAATTTAGTATTTCTCACAATCAGTTTAGGATCTGAATGACCCAAAGTTCGGGTGAGACCTCGCACAATGTGGAAGGGACCTTAGCATTCAAGACATATGCACATGCCTTGCCTTCACCCTACCCTACTTCCTGTCCAAAAAGACAATGGCTACAAGAAAGGACAAGAATTTGCTGCGCAGTGAGATATACGCCGGGCCATCAAATACTAAACACACATGAAATATGCCTGTGACGTCATAACACTCACACCTGACAGTCATCTACATAACGGAATATAGTTATTGAACTTGTTCGATATGTTTTGTCGATATTTTCTTCGGTTTAAATAATGATTGTGTGTGCCACAGTCTTCAGTTTTTCCTAATGAAATACTGCGTGTAGCTTTTAATGGCGTAACAAGAAGTCAATTTCAGTATTCAGCTAAATTTTACTAGTAGGAGGGGGAGATTACCTAAAATGTAGAATGGCAATAAAGCAGTATTTTCGCGACAGCGGTCGCAATTTTAGTTTAGTGCGATGAAACTCGATACGTATCTGTTAGTTGATAAAAGATATATCTTAAAAGTACCATATAGAGGGATATGTGACTTTTTTTTTTTTTTTTTTTTTTTTTTTTTTGTAATGTTAGCCTAGTCTCCCTTTCAAACATTTAGGATTATAGAGGGAAGGGCTAAGCTACAAGTTTCCATCCCATTCTAAACACCCATGGCTTCAGGACAAGCTTTTATCGATAAAAGCTTGCACTGGTCGGCATTTGAACTCTCAGCGCGAGAATTGCGAGATCCGAATGGATCCCATGAGCTATTGCATGGCATTAAAAGAACTAACATAAATATTAATCAACTGCAATGCTGAGAAATTAGCTTAGCTTATACAGATTCTGGATGAAATACTTATTCTCTTTTCAATCTTATCTAAATAATAAAAAAATTTTATGTAATGATATTTTTTATTTATTTTGGCTGAGATTAACCCAATATTAGTAATATTTTGTATGTATGTATATATATCTAATTTCTTCTGTTTACTCCTCTCTAATGAAGGACAAAGCCTTTTTTTAGGGGGTCGCGAGTATTTCGTTTTCTTTAAATATATACATACATACNTATATATATAGTAACATTCTCGTCATAACTTACTATCATTACGAAAGTCATAAATGTGAATTATAAATTTTGGCAGATCTGTGACAGAGTATAATAGAAACTTTCTTTGCATATTCCCCTACGTAGTACACTACTTTCATTAAATATATATATTGTAGCATACAATCATTTTGATAATCATAGATAGAACAGTTATATTAAATTTAATAAATGCCTGAGACATACATAAATACATTTTAAAGATATATTTTGAGATTATAACTTAATATATCACCTTCTGAAAACGCCTCCATAAACATAGATTTTGTCCAGAAATTATACAGCTCTTCTTGCTGTCAAATTTTTTTTTTTTTTTTTTTTGTATAATCTCTTATATAGTAACTCGTTTTTACCTTCAGATATAATGAAGAAAATTTAAATTTAATGGTAAATTGTTATGGAATGCTTAAAACGTCATTTTTTTTTAGGTAAACTCTAATAAAAATATATTTCATTACTATGCTTCATTAATATAAAATAATACATGACTTATCTCCTATAGCTTTAGAAAAAAAAAGGGGGGGCTTTAACACAAAGCTTCCATCTCTCATAGAGAAAGATAGAATGGAGATAGATTCTAGCCATCCCCTTAAACTCACTCCAGGATATATTTAGTCGCATGGACATATTCCAGTCATACTCCCACCATGTTGTTCTGAAGGGTATGAACCATTCCCCTTTAATATAGGATTCCCCAAATTTGATGCAGCTCATGCGTGAGGATCTTTCTTTCCTTTTCTCGATCAGCCGTCCTTCGTCCAGCTTCCTGCCATAGCTCTTGGTTGAACATTTTCTCTGGCAATCGGGTGTTGAGAATGCGTTAGTGAAAACGGCTCACTAACGCATCATAGCGATTTATAGGTTATTATGGTAAAGTAAAAAATATTTCATACCAAATTTCTTTATAATAAAAATTAAATCGCAATACTGTTTTAAACGGTGAAAAAGTTAACCACCTAAAAAAATTAACTGCAAAACCCTTTTAGAAGTTTTTAATTATCAATAAATTAGACAAATGTTCGTGAGAAAAAAAATTATTGTACAGCATATAGTCCTTATTATTAAATTAACTATACCTAAATAATATTTCAAATACGCTTGGAGAATTATAAAACAGAAAAAATAGTTAAAATAATTATATATTAAANTTCGTTATAGTATATATTCTTAGTAATATTACATTATCACATAAGCAAATTTAAAAGTTATTCAATGAAAGAAATAATGATATAAATGAATAAATTCTTAATTTAAATTAAATTTAATATAAGTTTTAGTTTATAAGATGTACTATTAATATAAAGTTAATTATAGACTCTCATTGTTACTTAAGGAGTACTAGAATTTGTCCTACAGTTCTAGACTAGTATCATATTTTGCTTCATAAATCCCTGGCTTAGTGGCAGTCCGTTGGCGTACAGGCGTCTTTATTTGGAGGCCCTTTGTAAAAAGAAAACCCACACGGCCCGTATCGTGTGCGCCGAACACAGCGTGGGAACGTACCGGCTTATATTTCTCCACGCATGCAATAATTAAATTCACCTGGGCAAGGATAACTGCGTTTCCGGACAGGGCTTGATGTGAACAGCTGATGGGCATAGGTTCACATGCGATTCAGTCATCTCTGTAGTTACCGTAAAGCAGGAGTCTCTCTCTCTCTCTCTCCCCATTTGCGCTGCCCTGATGAAGGCCAGAAATTTAGACCGAAACGTTAGTGAAAATAAAAAAACTTTTAATATGGAATGAATTGTTGACCGCCAAGTTCATTATGAGAGGAGGATGGTCGGGAATTCGGTCTTGAAAGGTGACTAATTAAAAACTAATTTGTAACCAAAAGATTTTTTATTTTAACCAACGTTTCCGCCTGAATTTTAGGCCTTCATCTGGGCAAGTAGGTTGATTAGAGAGATTTTCATTTTGTATTAAGAATTCTGATAAATAACACTGAGGAACGATATGAAACTCAATTTTTGTTGAGTTAGATTTTTAGCAGTTTTCTATAGAATTAGGCATGCTGGTTTCAAAACTATTTTTGGTTTTCTTCTATCACGTCACGTTCGATTTCTATGTTGCTGGGACGTATACTGGCCTAGCCCTGCCTGTTTAATTTCGTCTGTTATACTGTGGTGAAACGTTGTGTGTCGATAAGCAGTATTTAACATTTCGTTACGGAAGTGTACAGAACTACATAGTGTGTTTGAACTGAAACGTTTCCTTATGGCTACCTCTGCTCCTACACGTCGAAAGTGCGACAACAGCCCCGATACGGTTTGTTATATACGTGGCAGTTTTACCATTCCCAGTCAAAGGACAAACATCAGTACATTTGTCAGAAAAGCATATTTTGCCTAGTTTAAAGAGAAACCTGGTGATCAAGATAAAGCATGGGCACCTCATAAAGAGTGTAAACAGTGTATTGAGGGTTTACGGATGTGGACCAAGAGAACACGTGCTAAGCTCCATTTGGTATACCTGTGATTTGGCGCGAGCCCATAAATCATTCAAGTGATTATTACTTTTGTATAGTGGAAACATCGGAATATAACAAGAAAAACAAATGTAAAATAGAGTATCCTAGTTTACCGTCAGCTAGTACCACATTCAGCCGAAGTCTCCATGCCAGTTTTCAATGAATTTTCCTCTTTGGAAGAAGGGGAATACGCATATGGCATTCAAAAACATTGTTTAAGACTTTTTTGGAAATACACGAAATTTGGAATTACTTCGAAATAGTCCAGTAACTCTTGGAAAGCTTCCAAAAGCTAGATTGCAACATGAGCATTAAATTGCATCTTCTACACAACCACCTTGCTAATTTCCCGGACAATCTTGGTGCAGTGAGTGATGAGCAGGGTGAGCTTTTCCATTAAGATTTGGGGGTCATGGAAGCAAGGTATCAAGGTAGATGGGACGTACATATGATGGGTGACCAATTTTTAGAGCATCAAGCGCGAATGTACACAAACTAAACACTCCAGAAAAAGCTTAAAACGCAAATTTTTATCTTAATTTTTAAGTACTGTTCATTAATTAAACAATTTTATATGTATGAACTCGATTTAACTTACATTAAAAGTGTGTATTTATGTACTCTTATATTTTGTTCTTTTAAATGCAAGATTTTTATGATTTCTGAGGATATCCTGTAGTTTAAAAAGTTGACGTGATAGACAAAATCTGAGTTTATTCTCAGATTCAGACGCCAAGAATTAGTGAAAAAACAGTGTCAGATCTAACTCAACAAAAAATGTGTTCCCCAGTGTAATGTTTTTCAACGAAATGTTTCAAGGAATTTTTGTATTTATGCCAGAACAAAACAATAGTCAGCAATTTTTAAAAATTGAACATTCGATTGAATGATTGGTTTTCTATGTTCCAGACTATGTCGGTAGTTTAGAGGAGATGAGAATGCATATATGAGAAATTGGGAGAGAGTGTGTTTGCCGGGCAGTTTGTTTACGCGAGCGAAATAGATGTCGCAGTGCAATTAAATTCCAAGGCCTCCTCTACCTTTTATTTAGCGTTCGGCCAGAGTGTGTCAGAGCCGTTCGCAGCTGACGATCAGGTAGACAAATTTACCTTACTGCGAGGCAATCTGCCATCTTTTTGAGTCTGGGAATTCTTACCTCGAGCAGTGAGGCACTGGTTATAAATGTCATTTTATTTTCAACTAAATGGAAAAGTCAACTTTTCACTAAATCCCATTTCCTTCTTTTAACAAAAGCTCAGCGTTTTCGAGACGCTCAGTCCTATGCTCAGAATATGAATGATCTACAATTATGTATATACAACGGAAGCTGGATACAGAATTAAAGAATTATTTTGTGTCATCTAAACAATGTCATTAAATCTCTATTAATAATATAGTAAAATTATTTTATCAAATTTCTTTTAGAAGTTAGTTAAGCAGGCTATTTTTATATGTTCTGGAGCGAAAGTTCCAATTCAAATATTATAATTGGAATTAAAATTTACAGGGTAGTGTGTGAGTGTCGGTGTATATATATATATTTATTTATTTGATGTGTGAGTTATCGACCAGTTTATCAGTGAGTTATTAGGTTGTGGAGCATTTTGTTTAAATAATTTTGTATAGGCAAATAATTAGGTAATATATTTACCACATCAGGGCTGAAAATACTCACAAGCTATGTTTTTACAATTTTGATTTGGTTACTAATTATAAAATCAATAAAATTAATATGCAATATTAACTATTTACCATCAATAAGTAGTCTGAACATTTTAAAATATTATTATTTTAAAATTGCTTATAACTTACTAAGACTAATAATGTTCACGTAGGCTTCGACGGTCGTCAGAAGTATTTACCGTTTCTTCTTCCGGGTTGGACCGTGTCAAATTGGTGTTATTTGCCGAGCTTTCGCACATCATGTGATGGCTTCTTCAGGGCTGAAAAGAACTTTCATTCTCTTTTCAGCCCTGAAGAAGCCATCACATGATGTGCGAAAGCTCGGCAAATAACACCAATTTGACACGGTCCAACCCGGAAGAAGAAACGGTAAATAAGACTAATAAGTTAATACTTCCAGCTAAGCCTTGTGCATCTGAACACCAATATATAACCTAACTAATGTAATTGCTATAGAGGGTAGATTACATTAGTTAGGTTATATATTGGTGTACAGATGTACAAGCCTTAGCCGTATATGTAAGGATCCCCTTATCCTCTAGAGGAAGGTCTTAGGCAGGATTTATGGGTCAGTTAGAGATGCGGGAGACTGGAGGAGAAGAAAGAACAGGCAGCTTTATGAGCTCCTCAATAACATATATGCGGCAACATTTATTAGGCGGGGGTACCTCGGGTGAGCAGGACATATTGCCCGTATAAGCCCCGAGCCTCGAGTAAAGGCGTAGTAGAGAATCCTGAAAGAAGAATTTCATCCCCCAGGAAGACATGTTCTGCCCGAACTTCGTTGGAGGGACAATGTGACACAGGATGCACGAGAGACCATCCTGAGTCCTGGAGTTGGAGAGCGGCAGCTGATGACCCAGCCGAATGGCGGAGGCTCGTAGTGGACCAATAAATACTGAGCAACTGAGATGGTGGGACGGTGAGAGGCTCATACACAAACACACAACACGTACTCGCTAGGGCGAGATACACTCACTGTTTCTGCGTACACAGTTAGCTATATTCTCTGCCACCATTTTCTTTTTTTTATGTGTTTCCTAAACAAAACCTATTATCAATAATAATAAGCGTAGTTACTTTTTAGTCGTATCTTATATTTAAATTATAAAACAGTACTTATTATACTTACTCTAAAATTGATAACTTTTTTTTCAATCAAGACTTTAATTATTTTCTATTGAAAACTACTTTGAAAATTACCTTGATCTTTCCTAATATTTGACAAAAAAACGTTTTGCACTCGTCTCATCCTCGAACATTACATTGTGAGCATGTAGAGACCATTAGATAAATTGACCAGTCCGATGGTATTCGTTCTTGTTAGTTGCAGTGCCCCACCGAAGTAGATGGCTTTTGAATTTCCTTTGTAACCATTTAGGATCTTAGGAGAGGATAAATCTAGAATTGTCAATCCTATTCTGACCCATAGCGCTGTCTTAGGAATCTTTTAGGGATGCTTTGTGCTCTGCCGGCGTCCTTTGTGGAACCTGAAATCCGATTTTTAAAAATGTGAGTAAAAAAGAGTTCCTGGCACTCTGGTTGCCCCGGATCTGAGATGGATTGGAATGCTCGCTGTAGAAAAAAATGGGGTTAGGTTCGTTTATCGTATCGGATTCCATTGTTTGAATTTTTTATGCCTATTCAATTAATGTCTTACAAAAAATATATTATTAATTATAAAATTTTTAGCATATTTCCCTGAAGGTAATCAAAATATTTACTTTAGTACTACTACTGGACTAAACAAAATTATCTTTTTTCACTGATTAGCCATGAAGGAAACTAAAATGTTTGGCGTGATGGAGCTATATAAGTAGATCCAAGTTTTATTAAATTTGGATATAAATAAGAGTATATAATAAAAATAAAATAAATGACAAAATAAAATTTACAGCAATTAACAATTACGGACAAAACTATGAGCGTACGTGTTGTGAGTTGAAGAAACTCTCACCCATCTTAGTTACATTTGAAAAATTTCCTTCCAAAAATAATATTTTGTAAAAGTTGGAAAATTACATTTTATACCTATTATGTTCTATAAATTTTTATCCCCCCTCAAAACCCATATTTTTACCCCTTCCGATTTCAACCAAACGGATTTTTTCTAGGTCGTTCAATGAAAAGCCTAAATTCCAACACTCGGTGGTTTGCAAAAAGCAGCTTAATTGCTGAATTTTAAAAAATTTTATTGGAAAAATTTGTACCACCTGCAATGTAAAATCGGTGAAGATCTGTTGAAATCTCAGAAATCGCGTCATGGCACCAAACTGAATAGCTTTATTTCCTAATGGGAAATTTTTTAACCTTATTTATTTATACTTTATAAAGGTAATTGCTAAGAAGATATGGGAATAAAAAGAATGAACGTAATTTAGTAGAAATGGAGAGTTTATTTGATCGCAGATATTACTATGAGATGTAATCTCGCCTTCTTGATAGCCCTGAAGATGGTTGACAAAGTAAGCCAAAACAAATTTCTCATACCTTATATTCTCCGTCTTCATTGGTTTCTGTACATCTCCCGTTGGCGAGCGCTTTCGGACACTTTCCATCTTCTGGCCGAATACGTACTCAACTCAAGTTGAATACGGACCGTGACAGTGAACGTACGTATTCGGCCAGAAGATGGAAAGTGTCCGAAAGCGCTCGCCAACGGGAGATGTACAGAAACCAATGAAGACGGAGAATATAAGGTATGAGAGTTCTATATTCATTGGTGGTAGAAATAAGAATAACCCTTTAGATTATTTACAAAACAAATTTTTTTAAATTTGTTTTTCTTTTTTTTTTATCTACCTTGACCGAACCCTAAGAAGAAAAAACATCTAGTAGTAATTTAGTAGAGATTCTCTAGGTTTTTTATGTAGAGCAGCTTTGGAACAATTTTTGTCGGTAATTTTTAGGGGAATTTTGGTCAAATAAACACTGCAAGTTAAAGAATACAATAAGCAAGTTAGCATTAAAGAGCTTAAGTTAAAGGGACAATTGTAAAGAGAAATTTTTAAATCTGTCGCGCACCTAGTTATTTGTTGGTTTGTGTGCTCGTCAGAAAGAAGATGACTGTATATTTTAATTGAGTAGTAATCCTTGTGTTGTTCCTAATTATTTCGTCAACACGTGGAGGACTGAAAAGTGTGTAGGACCAGATGTGGCTAAGGGACCAGCTGTCATATTCAAGTAGGTCAAAGGAGTTTCCATCTGCGTGTAGAGTATATTTCTTTCAGCTGCTTTTTCCCTCCAGTTCGTAAACGAACTTCCTGCCAAAACCCGCGGATATATACACACTTAACAGTGTTCAAGATTATCTGCCAACGTTTCGGCTAACATTGTAAGCCATCTTCAGGGCTATAGGAATACAATAATAATTGACAATATTATAATACAGAATTACCATAATGTAATGTGATATCAAAAGTATGATATATAACATTCACGAATGTTCAATGGAAAGCCTATCCGTATACTAAGTGGTTTTTTTTTTTTTTTTTTTTTTTTTTAAGATGACCCGACATTTGAAATTACCTTCTGAAATATCTTTCTCAATATGTGGCTTTTTAAGAAAATTTATACGATGACATTTGACAAACAAAACCAGACTCATGGTGAGTTGTCGGGTGAACCGTCATGGTGACGATGACAACTCAGTCTCATCTTAGCATTCCTCATTACTTGAGGGGGAGCGAGGGACACATGTCTAATAAATATATTTGTATTTCTAATCAGAATGGACGGCATCAAACAATTATTTGTGCTATATCCAATTTATTATTTATTATTTATTAAGATATTTTTAAGAAATAGCTTCTTTTAATTGAAGGTTATGCATTAATATGATTTGTAACACTTACAATGGAACAGTATTTTAATTTTGTAGTTGCTAACAAAATTGTAAACTTTTTTATACTTTTTTTAAAGACAAATTTTGAGTTGTGGGACATGCTGTATCAGAAGAAATATTTTTTTTAGTGTTAGTCTCCTTTAAACCACATAGAGTCCTGGCCGAAGGTGCTATCTACTGGGTGCCACCCCATTCTAAACATTCATGGCTCAGGACAAGCTTTTATTTCTCGATAAAAGCTTGCCCTGAGCGACATTTGAACGCGCAGTCACGATTACAACGGATCCCCTGAGCTACCCTTGCGCCCCCCTGAGCTACCCTTGCGCCCCCCAGAGAGAATATTTGCGCTGACAATATCCTTGGCGAAATCTACCTATATTGGCTCCGCTGGTGGTTCATCTGCCTTAAGGCCGTATGGAAATTGCCTCACATACGCCTCCTATTGTTTGGCGAGGTGACATTGTAGGTCAAACTATCTCTGAAACAGATCAATAATTCATGCGTGGACACACTGTTCGCCACTGTTTCCTTTTGTAAACCGTGTTCCCCAAGCGCGCATACCCCAACTTGTCACACTCGTCCAGGTGAGAAGTCAGCCACCCATCATCATGTCCCCTCCGTCCCATGCATTTTACATGCGGGATTTCAAATTCAGACTGCGCGTGTCCCAAGGATACGGTTCGGAGTCCCGTGAATATAAAAGTCCTTCCCCAGAAGATTGACTAACCCTGTCTTCCTAGACCCAATTTAAATTAAAATGCCTCCGGCTTCTGTTCGCCCATGTCTTTCGTGTCCATTATAACGCTTAAGGAACTGATTCTACCCTTCTAGAATACTAATCGCTTTGAAAGCTTTTTATCCTCTGGTCTTCTTTATTACGTAATTTTATGCCATACTATTTTTATTATTATCATTATGTACACTTTATTAAAGAATTAACGAACTACACACTGTGCATCTTGCAATGTGCACTCAAATGATGTAATAAATACGTGCAATAATAATTGATATAATGAAAAAAAGTACATTATGCTTAAATTTAGAAAAATAAGGAAAATTATAATTATACAAAAAAAAATTAGATAAAAATCATAATAAATATGATAAAAATCAATATTAAAAATAAAAAT
>KZ807595.1:77066-107632 GCA_000696205.2 Oncopeltus fasciatus | reverse complement strand
GTTAAGTCAAAGTAGATCCAAAAAAATACAAATTTTAAAAAAAGTGAAATTTTTAAAAGATTATCTACCAACGTTTCGGCTTACATTGTAAGCCATGTTCAGGGCTGCCTATCATGAAGACGCGAGAGGACGTCCTTTCCCTAGAGAAAGGACGTCCTGTGAACCTAGGGACCGGACGTCCTCTCTCGTCTGCAGGATAGGCAGCCCTGAAGATGGCTTACAATGTAAGCCGAAACGTTGGCAGATAGTCTTTTAAAAAATACACTTTTTTTTTTAAATTTGTATTATTTTTTTTTTGGATCTACCTTGACCGAACCCCAACTAAAACCATCTAATAATAATATCTCTGGTCAAAAACTCTCCTTCTCAAAAAATGTAAAGTTCAAAGCTTTTGTCTTAGTGCCACCAAGGGGTGCCGGGATAGCCTAGGAGATTGTTCAAGCCTCACAATTATGTGCTGCGTACCGCCCTCGCATTTATTTGTATATAATAAATAAAACAGTATTTTATCAACAATAAATGATAAAATATATAATAAAATGATTTATCTAATAAAAGCTGGCACTGGGCGGTATTTTAGCATATTCCGAACGTATTCCATGAGTTACCCTGGTGTCCCCTTCTTATTTTTAAGTATAAAAACCAAATTCCGTATTCTAACTAATCAATATAAGCTCTTTAAAGAATTCATTCTTCGTAATAAGATATTATACATCTGTAATATTTAAAAAAAAATTATTAAGGAAGATACTTACAAATAGGACTACAATGGCTGAGAATTTCCCTCACTCATCCTTCTCGGCCAGTCTAGAGCCAAGTTAAGTTGACTTTCCTTTTACGACGACATGCTCTCTCCGGCTTACAAATTATAACTCGTTGATAATTATATTCATTTCCTCTCATTCCTGTCCATAATTAACGTAGCATGGGAAATCCGCTTAGTTCACGCAGCTCCTGCGTGACGGGCTTTCTCTTATGTTAATAATAACCAAAAATTTAATAAAAAAAATCAGCCCTAAGAAATTTGATATTGAGGAATATAACATCTAGTCACCACACAACGGTTCGTAAAACCTTAAATTATTCTGGGCGTAAAACAATTTCAACAGATTGATCGGAGTTGCTAACGGCCTGTGTTGTGTTGTGATATGGTTAAGCTCTGGTCTCGCACGTATTAATGTTCTACAGAATTGGATGTGAATATTAAGTCAATAGATTTTTTAATATTCACATCTAATACTGTATTATAATGTACGACCTAACGCATTAGACGTACTTATACGGTTGAAATTAAGGCTTCTGTTCATTCGATTCGACTGTATTTTAAAAATATCTATACTTAAATATTTTATTGAAATCAAATTTAGTTATAATAAAGAGTAATTTATGTGGGAATAATAAATTGTGTGAAATAAAATCTTATACGAATCACCATTATTTACAATTATTTACATTTTTTCGTGAACCTGTATTCATCATTAAACAATTAATGAGAGGGAATAGAATAAAAAATCTATCTGTCCCAGCCAGGAATCGAACCTGGATCTCCTGATAAATGCACCGGCCCGGATAGCAGGAGATCCAGGTTCGATTCCTGGCTGGGACAGATAGATTTTTTATTCTATTCCCTCTCATTAATTGTTTAAAATTTACGTGGGATAATAAACGACAACTAAAGTAATATTTATTAATTCATCATTGTTCACTTCTTTTGATGCATGATCCTTAAGCAAGAGATCAAGAGGCAGGTGAGAACTAGCTCATTTGTACTTTCTGACCCAAAACAGTGCACATTACTCTGTGTTGTTCTTCTACCTCTTCAAAGGAAAATCCTATATCCCAATAAGAAGGTTGCAGGTAGTTGAAGCTGGAGAGGGAACAAATGGACCAAGTCTCAGTGATCTATCTCATGGGGTGCATCACGTGACATGCTTAGCGTAGAATTGGGTTTGTCGAATAAAAATTAGCTTCTCATTCCTTCTGGGAATAGAGAGGACGGACTCTGCATATAACCTACCCTTTGTTATAGCACGATTGTATAACTTAGGTACGATTGATTTATCATATTTTTTTTTTTTTTTTTAACACATCGGAGAGTGTGTTTAAACCCTGCCCCGTCTATATGAAGAAATTATACGAGAGAGAAAAGCAGAGGTTCAAAAGAAAAAAAAAAATGAAAAGAAAAGACCAATAGAATGGGCTTCATAACATTGACGTCACGGAATAGAGAACAGTCGGAATCATTGTCTATTCTACTGGTGTTTCTATGGTGAACCCAATTAGGAAGAGCCACTGTTGTCCATAAGAGGGGAAATCAATCCATTAAGAGAATCCTCATATCACAGGAGGAACAGTTTGCCCGTAATATCTGCAAAATGGTACTGAAATAATGATTATATCTGTGTGTGTTTAATATAAATTAACAAGACCTTCTCTTAGCGCTATCTATGCTTATCAGCATGTACTTTGATTGTCAGTGTTTACGCTAGATTGCGCGGCAATGAACTTCCATAATTCTTAATTCGCGCCATTTTTTATTCTCACTTTTGCTACTGTTCCCGTGATGAACAGATCTGTGCTTTTGCCCCCTCGCAATAACCGCAATGACCTGTTACTATTTTATTTTAAATTTTACTGTTTTCTTTGGTGGTTTAAACTAACGAAATTATCCTGACATCAGTTGTTAATTTCGATTCTCGTAAACAATGTTTTGTAGCGGTTCAAGAAATTACAAGCTTTGCAGATTTCCGCATAGCGGTGAAGCAGAAATTTCAAACCATACGGGATCCATTTATTTTAGTGGAATTTACAGAGGGAAGACCCCTGAAAGTAGTTTTTTTTAACCGAAAAAAATGGCCGACGCACCGAGAAACTCCATAAATTTTTGTAAATGGATTTTCAAATTCTAGTTCTTACTTGTTTCACCATTTATTTTTACCAGTTTGCCTTACAGTCCACAATCTTTTTTATTTTGTTTGCACATTCAGTAAACGCCTCTACAAAATGAATGATCTAATAGTTAGTTATAATTATCATGTTATTAATAAATTATGGTTAAACAATTCATACAAGTCTATCATTTCCTTATATAAATATAGATTTATATAAATATGATATAGCATAACGAGCATATTTGTGGAATTAATGAATTTCTCAGGTTGTATATTGTGATTTCCTCTTTGATAACTATGAGATATTCTTCTTTTAGAGAGGAAAACAATGTTAGAATAAACTATTTGGTTAGAATAGCATTCGTTGAAAATTGCATATATGTCAAAGATTTATACTTTATACTATACGTATCACTTCCTACTGATGTGAGTGACAGACATTGAAACAAATTTTTTTTTTTTTTTATAGAGGCTACTTATACTGGAACTACTATATTTCCCACACTTCATTAAATATGACAGAAATAATAGTAAAAGGCTAATTTCAGTAATGACAAACAATATGTGAAAATTCCTTGAAAAAATCAATACTGGGAGCATTCACAAAGGCTTCAGACATGCTTAGGGGCACTTCCGAAAAACTTATATTTCTTAAATCATTCTAAAAATATCTTCAACCATTCTAAAATGTGTGCTTATGTGTACGTGAGTGCGTAGTCATGTGATGAGTATATACAATTAAAAGTAAGTAATATATGTTCATGATATCTTATGCATTTGAGTACATACAAGAAATTTTAGCATGCATAAAAAAAAAACAGGCATGTATGAGGTATAGAAAAGCATTTTTTCTTTATGCTTTTATTCATTTTGTATTTATCATATTGTATCCAGTATAAAGCTGTTAAATAAAGATGGATTTTATAAACCAGTATCAGCATATATCATTTCATCATTTTTTTTTAAATTTTACTTTTTATGCAAAACTCTTTGTATAAAATAAATAAAAATGCACTTCTGAAAATAAATTAAGCATAATTTTATAGTTCAATGTGTAAATCTTTAAATGGTTTTTCAAAAATGCCTAGGGATTTGTTGGAATTCCATTCTTCTGTAATAATGTATATGTGTATGTGTATATATTGTGTATGCAGGCTTAATGTAAAAAAAAATTTCACCCTTAAATTTACAATTTTTTGCGCATAAAATTACTAGGAGTAAGACCCACATAATCTTCATTTGAAATTGTGAGCTATTTATTTAATTTCTATTAAAATGTAAATTTCTTACTACAAATTGTTATCTATGAATATCATTATATTTCCCCTCAAAGAAAAGCCGCGCGGGAGCTATCCTTCTAAGGATTATAGGATTACTCCCTAAGGATAATTGAAAACTCCTTAAATAAGACCATTGCAAGCTCTTGCTAAGTTTCTATACAGAGTTCGGCCACATTTATGTAATTGTTCCAGATCGGATCTGCCCTAATTTTGAACTTAAACTCTGATTTCAGGTCCGCCTTACCCGTCCCTACTTATATATCTTCACGAGACTAATTATATAGTAATATTACATTATTATAACCAACAGAACTATTGTCATATTATACTACATTATTATTATTATTATAACTATTGTCTTTTCACTAATTTTAAGATGCTTTTTATTCTTTTTATGTTGTGTGATTCCGTTTGCAATATTATAAAACGTTTTAAAAAAACAAAAAAAAAAAAAAACATAAATATTCACTTCAAGTTTCCCTGCTTCGAAGCAGTCATTTTAAAGCATTAATATGAAGGGAAAAAAAGTTTATATTTTATTCTTTTAACCCAAAGGGAAAACATTCTCAAATTCCTTACAGCTAAACATTTTAGCTTATCACATATGAAGATTGGAAAACATCGAATCATATTTAGCCATGATAATGGTTCTGTTGATTATAAAGTCACGATCCTATATGAGTCGGTAAAAACGGCGGGGACCCATCAGCTGTCCGATAAACCTTTATGTATCCGGCTCCGAAACTGCCATCCATTCTGTGACGTCAATGCGACATAGCCCAACATTTTTCTTTGTTTTTTTTTTTTTCAGTGAATCTGCTCTTTATGGCGACAAAAACAATTTTCAAGGAGGACCTGGTGGGTCTCTCCCCACATTGACGTAGTCAACCAAGGTTTGGTTATCATCGTTGGATAAGGTTTTCCCCTATCTTCTTAGTTACGTTCTTCCTTGGTGGTTTTCGTTAAGATATTATCAAACTTAATGTTAAAACGTAGCGGAATGTTTGAGAGACGACACGTTACGCCATTTGTATTCTAATATTTTAATAGTTTAACACTATAATACAAAAACCAATGCAATGTTTTATCAGTCAACTCCGTCGGTCAACGATCGAACTTTCTTCATTCCCTAACCTATTCCAAGAGTAAATAGATTTATCAAGTGGATTCATAGACATTTCTCTAAAACAATTACTCCTTTACACATCCCTTGCGTCATCAGGTAATTACATATGAGTATTATTTTATATATTTTTAAAACAATTTGAACAATTTTTTCACCTTTTTTGTTTCTTTCTATATAATAGCTGGTTTTATTCTAGGTTGAAGTTTTCAATCCAAGGTGGGTGAAATAATTGAGAAGTCGTTCAGTAACCTCCACAGTTCAAACATATATGTATTTTTTTTTTCTTAATGCGAAGCTCTTTCGAGGCTAATGCCTCATCTTCAGTGCTCTAAGTTGGTGAAGGGGAACTCTCTCAGACAACTGGCTATATTCCAGAATTTATACCAAGCGAGCACTGAAGATGAGGCATTAGCCTCGAAAGCGCTCTGCATTGAGAAAAAATATATGTTTGAACTGTGGAGCTTACTGACCAACTTCTCAATTATTTCACCCACTTTTGAATGTTTTCACCATTATTTTACTGCAATGAATCAAGTATAATAAAAAATATTTCTTTCTGGGTTTCTGCTAAACTCACCGTTATTCACAACACAAAGCCTCTCTTAACTGTTGTATGTAATTAACTGGGTTTTTTGCTATATTTCGGATGGCTTGCTGCTCAGTTATATATGAATTGAATCAGTTTGCCTCCAGTTTCATGACTTTTTTATGTATGAAAAAAGTATAAAAGCAATATAATTTAACAGAATGCCTCTGCTTTGTCATAATGGCACCAACACCAGGACCATATGTGTAACTGTGTGATTCAAAATTGTACCCTTGATTCATCCATCTTAGATTAATGCTCATGTAAAATTAGGCAAATCATCTGAACCTATTCACTTATTCCACCAAAACTAGTTCAGCTGTTTCCGAGCATTTTGAAAAAGTGAATAATATGCGGATCATGCCGCTTTCGTCTGCTGAAACTACCTCCTGTAATTATGATCTCGAACTGTGTATAGAGAGTAATACTAATTAGGCTAGGAGACTACGTAGATGGGGTCGAAAACGCTAGGGATTCGCGTGTCTGGGTTCTGTTTAGCCGTCTCGAAAGTGCGCTGCAGACGAAATCGATCGACACCCCCACCAAGAGCACCCTACTTCTTAAAACGTTAGGGTAGGGGTGCTAACATCGGCATCTTGAACGGCTAAGAGACACTCACAGTTTCTGTATAATGGTCCTGCACAAAGATTTCGGCATTCGTGAGGAGTATTAAATTCTAGAACCCAAGATAAGTTTGAGTCAAAATTTGAATATCCTGCATCTTCCCCTTATCCTATTTTATTTATTTAATCTCCCTTTTAACACCTAAGGGTCTTGGGCAAACCTTATACTCGTCACCTTATACCAAAGGTAAGGAAAGTATTGCTCGAAATCAAAATATTCGTAGTTCATCATGAATATAGTCCAAACTCCTCTATTAGACTGAATCGTCTCTGGTCTCTTGTGACCTGCACCTTGGCCTCGAGAGTGGTTAGTGCATCCTTTATTCCTTATCGTGATCACAGTCTCTCCTCTACCGCTCAGTAGTGTATGTTAGTTGTAAAGAGCTCCTGTAGGACGTTGTGTCCTCTGTGAAAGTCCTCTTTCTCCAATCAAGACCATATGAAATGCCTCCCGAGTACCATTCTATGATGTTACCCATAATGTCCCTGGGTTCTATGGCCTGCACCTTGGCTTCGTATGTTCTACGGGCAATTCTACCTATGTCCATTCTTAAGGGGTGTTCATATCTACGGGCCTGTCCAAACCAAGATTGTCTGGAATAGTTTGAGGTTGGACATAACTCTTACATTTCTAAAGCGATCTAATTCTCGTTTTCAATTCTACTTTTCTCAAGACGTACACCTGTAGACTGCTACCATAGTTTCCTTACTGACCTCTTGACGGTTTAGAAATCCTCTATTTACATCATTAAGCAAGCGACCCGCTGCATCAACACGGCCTGTCAATTTGGCATCCATGTAGCCATTTTCATTTATGATAACTGTCCCAGATGTTAATTTCTTTGACTTATTTTAGCGAATTGTTGTTCCAATTCCAACATTCTTCATCTCAGAAGATACGGGTTTCTTTCCATTGAGCATGGCCTTGATTTTACTAATGGCTAATTCCCATTTCAAAAATAAAATTATAATTATATATGCATTTTTTCGTAACACTAATAATCTCGAAATTTCAAATTGATGTCCCTCCAAAGACCCTCGTCATCCACGATCGGCTTCTGCTATTATGGAACTTATCTAATAATTTAGAAGAAAAATAAAAAAGGAAAAGCTTAAATGCCAGGAGTATTTTCTTCAATTTAGAAATTTCAAAAAGTACATACGCGTGTCTGTGTGTAAAATTATATGTACCATATTATTTGGGCCATAATTTTAGCTCCTCTCTTGGAGAGTTTAAATTAGTCTCTCTTTGGTATTAATTAGAATATTTTTACTTATTTATGAAAAATCTGCTAATAAATATTCACACGCACATACTCACTCGTGTGTGTGAATGTATGCATAAGGGGCACGGTTTGTTCGTTTGTTCAGTAGCGCTCAGCCAAGGTCGGGTTGAACCTTTCTTAATGCTCTGTTAGGTTTGTTTTGTTTTTCTATAGTTCTATTTTTAAGAAACCAGAGGANAGGAAGGTGGATCTCTAGAAGTGAAATTATAAAGCATAATATTATCACTCAGCGTTCGTACTGCTGCGATTTCTAAGAGCTTTTTTGAAAGACTAATTTTCCTTATTTGTCTTCAATTTTTAATATTTCCTTCTATTTTTTCTGGATGGATAAAACTCAATTAGCTTTTGGACATACTCCAATGACGGCACATTATTTTAGGGGAAATAAACAATTAAATTTTCCATGTAATATTTCTTTAGAGTATGTATATATATATATATATATATATATATATATTAGCATATTAGCTTCACTCAAGTAGGATCTATGAAGGATCATGTAGTAATAATTTGAAATGTCGGGTTACGGGCATGAGCGTGAACAACATGATTCCCATGAGGGCATGCTGTCAGGAGAGGGTAGAAGCGTTAGAGACAGACATGGAGGAGGGATGGGTGGATGTCGAAGGGGGTACTCTATCCATCAATTTATTGGATCCCTGTGGCCTGTTAAATTCTCTCACCTTTCCAACCAGGATTCAGAGGCTCTGACAGATTTCCCAGTTCAGACAAACATGGCTATTTACCTCCATTTAGTTTGGCTGCTTACAAACATTAGCGATATCAACTGCACAGAGAAAATTCTACCCAAATTACCCTGTATTTGGCATACCGTAAAATTTTGTTTTAAAGAATTTCTTATACACCCTTTAGTTTTAAAGACACACACTCTCGAAACTTTATCTTCTAAAATATATTGTCTTATTCTATAATATTATATTAGTTGGTGGGATATTATTTCGACGCTAGGAGTAAATTAAATTTTATACTTGTATAAGTTTACTTCTTTAAAGGCTTTTTTTTTTATTATAAAATTTTTACGAGATTTCATCAATGGATCTTTTTTAATTTTTCCTTTTTCTTTCGAGTTGTACAGTTGGGTAGTTTCAAAATCAATATATTTTATTAATATGTTTTAAGTAACACTATTCTTAACAAGTTATAAACTATAACTTTTATTGTATAGTTTGTAGACTAGTAACTAATAGTTTATAACTTTTAATTAGTTGTATTATAAGTGTGGTAAGTTGTTTTATGAATATTAGATATTTGATTTTTTGTTTCAATTTTATGTGTATCTATATCGTGTATGTATTTTTACACCTTCGATAAAATGATAATTGTGGATGAAAATATATATTTCCGTATATTCCATTGTATTCTATTTTCATCTGGCTCTATTTATGATAAGATCTAGAGAATATAAGCTGTTCTTTTATTGGCCTTAACTATTGTTTATCAGCTGAAAACCTGTTATTTATGTGATTAATCAATTAAATTAAAAAATTAATCTCCTCAGAAAACTTCGGCTCCTACTGGAAACATTTTTCTTTAAAACTTATTAAAAAATTAAAATTAATTATTATCTACAAAAATTCTACTCGAGTTTTTCTTCTTCTCTCTTAAAAATACTTTATCTTGCTTAAGAACTTCAATATGTTAAAGAAATTTTTATCTAATGCCAATAAGTAGAACTTAACTTTAAAGAATTCATTGTCTGTTGACAAGTCACTGGTGGTCGTGTTTCAGCAAGAAAATAAATACATTAAACTCATTTGATGAATTTATTTTCTGGCTGTGCCTCAACTCTAAATATGTTTAATATTTGGTGTTGTAATGTAAGCTTTCTTCAGAGCTAAAACAAACATCACAATCGACATCATTGGATTTATCAACATTAATCCTCTTTTTTATGACTACCAGAGATTCTGTGCCCTTCCCCTCCCCTGCCTTCTAGAGATCTTTACAGATATCTCTCCCTTCATCATCAGGTGCATATGTAAAATCTGATTTTGGTGTCTGGGATATCCTTTTTCATATGTGTTATATGTAACTTTTACTTCTTTACGTCTTATTTACTTAAGTTACATCACTAATCTTACCTACTAGTTATTAAACTTATATGTGTGTTTATTAGTCTGTTTACTCTCTGCTTCCCACAAATTTGTTTTTGTTGTCTTTCTGTACTTCGTCTTTCTTAAGAAAAGCTTAAGTAGGCCTAACAAACTGTATGTCTTCATTACTGAAATAATAGATGAGTTTGTTAAATGTTGATATGAAATCTGAAGGACAGGTTTTCGTGAGCATCGTCATAGAAAATAATGACGCCTTTATTGTTCATAAAATCGATAAAATTTAACATAACAAAGGTTGTTTAGCTAACCATCAGGTGTTAGGTTAAGTCCAGCTGATCTTGTTCGGAGTTTAATTTTTCTATGTTTAATGAAGGAATAATAATTAATCATTTTGTAAGGTTATTGTGTAACTAAAAATTATATTACTTTGTCAGTAAATGGATGAAAATTTGCTTAATTTTAACCTTGCTGCAAGATTTATTTCTGACCAATATGTGCATGTTTAATTATGCCAATTATAAATATATGGGCTTTCTCGAGTGAGGTCACTGTAACTACCCGACTTAAATTAATTCAACTTAGATTGATAAATTTAGTTTTATTATTTTATCTCCCTTGGGCTATTCTCCCTCGGGGGTTGAGGTTGTAAACCGCACTCAGCAGGATTACTTCGATGCATTAGTATCGATTCCCTGTACTTCTCTCTCGACACTCCGCAGAGAATATCCAGCCCTCCAAGGTTACCATGAGAATAGCATGTGTACAGAGATATGGAGGGACTGAGCGGAACGCGATACCCGAACTGTTTCCTGACGTGCTTTGAATTGCCGATCCTCTTCGATACAGTTCAAAACATTACTTTTGCCCAGCGAACCAACAGAACACACACATAAACATTTTGTGTTGAGGAATAGTGGAAATTTATTCTCGTTGGTAAATATTTCATCTACTGTTGTACTACATTAATAAACTGACTCAAGTGTTTAAGTACTCTGGAAAACTAACTGGTCGAATAAAGGAAGATCTGAACAAAAGGAGAGTTTGTTGACCGTAGATATTATTCTAAGATGATTTTAGTTGGGGTTCGGTCAAGGTAGATTCAAAAATTTCAGTCATGGAAATGTGAACTTAGGGACAGGACGTCCTCTCTCATCTTCATGATAGCCCTGATGATGGCTTACAATGTAAGCCGAAACGTTGGCAGATAATCCTATATTAAAAAATACATTTTTTAAATTGGTGTTTTTTCGGATCTACCTTGACCGAACCCCAACTAAAATCATCTTAGAAAGATCTGAACTAATAACTGACACATTAGCGCTACGACTTGTTTTCAAAAGCAGATAAAGTTAAAGAAATATTGTTCTTCGCGTATTTATCACATTTTATGTGCATTTATATGCACTATTAATAAGGATTATATTAATTACTGTTTATAAATATAATTAGAAAGTGTAGTTGCACATGTTTGTTCCTCCCATTGTCAGTAAATAACTGACTCACTTATTAAGATAGCCTCATTAGTCCCTTGAAATTTCCAGTAATTAATCTTAGTTTGTCGTAGGGCATTTTTTCTATTTATCCATCGAGCAGAATTATTATTCCGGCAAATTAAATAGAGGATTTTATTATAATTTTCTTTAGTCCATGAATTGGTGATATTTGCTCTTGTTCTTTTGTTTTTACTTTTGAATTTTTCGAGGGTAGCCTATTAGTCGATCAAATGAAGTTCAGACATCCCTCTAAACGAGCAACATGAGTCGTTGGATTATATGTGGGATATAGATAAGACCATTAATTTTCTGAAAAAAATATTAAAATGTTTGAAATTTACCCAACTGCTCAATATAGATATAATTAAGCATTTACTACTCATTAAGTGGCCAAAAAGGGTGCCAGAGTATTTCATGGGATCAGTTCGGTTCTCGCAAACTCTGGCGCTACGGATTGAAATTCCATCCAGGGCAAGCTGTTATCCACTAATAAAAGCTTGTCCAGAGCCATGGGTGTTTAGAATAGGATAGCAACATGTATATAGCCCCTCCCTCCATGACTCCAAGTGGTTGAAAGGTATGTCAACACTTAAATAATAAAAAAAGTTACTATGCGTTGGGTGGTAGGAGGTTGAAAAGAAAAATGGGTTCGCTAGCTGTTAGATCTTTGTGTAGCATTACACGTTATTCACTATATCTACGCACTGATCGATCACCTTATCTTTACAATGTAAAATTATATTATAGAAATAAGTCCTCTATTTATAAAATATAATAATAATAAAAAAATAAAATAAAAAATTGAACGAACAACTAAATGAACTCATATTTATATCAAGGTCACGATCCTAAATTTAATTTAATACCTAACCAGGTGTATTATTNGGTATATATACATATATATGTGTATGTATGTTTATATATTTATAAATATTTATACATTTATTTAGTTAGATTCCTCTCGAAAGGGTAGTTGACTGAAAATTTAATCATTAGGTCGCAGAATAATAAAAGGAATAATTCATTTGAATACAAAATATATTTCATTGACTCCGATTCATTTTAGACCATAAATCTATTTTTAAAAAACAACTAAAAACCTTCATTATCTACATTGGCAGATTGCATTCAATCTTCTAAGACATGTAAAATTTTAAAAAAAGTAATAAATACATAACATATTAAGTAGTAAATAAATAAATAAATGAACCCAGTTAACCGCTAAACGCACAAGCACACTGTTATTCGTACCATGCTATTTCTCTCACTCTCTCTCTCTCTCTCTCTCTCTCTCTCTCTCTCTCTCTCTCTCTCAATCTTCCCGCACTCTTTTTTCTTCTCTATCTGTCCTTTACCCTCTCAATCTTCCCACTCACTCTCTTTTTTTTTTTTTATCCTTTCTCTCCTCATCCCACACACTCTCACTAGCACGAGCAGTAATTCTACAGCAATATCTCTGTCTTTCGAGTAAGAAGAAAATTTTCAAATTTATAAATCTGTAAGGAATATCTGTTATTTTGAAACCCTCTGCTATTGTGCCATTTTCTTTTGGATTCTTGGTAACTCGGCTAGCTAATAAGATCTGTCTATTCTTTTCATTTTTTATCTATTTTTCCGTTTGTGGACACTTTAAGGAACTTCTTTCATTATCATGACTCTTTAGTTGAATAATTGAATAATAACAACTGGCTGAATTTTTCAAATAGTATATACACTGTCACCTCGTGGGTATAGGCTCACTACACTTTAATGTCCAGGCTGGTTCTTAAAGTATTAGAGAGAATATTACACTCTTAAAGAATCAGGCATATTTGTTTTTCTAACGGCAACGTTTCGGCTTCCATTGTAAGCTAAGGGCAAACGTAACAGAATTTTTCCCTATCAATTACTATTGATTTAACTAATCATTTTAAAAATCTTGATATGTCAGTTACTCATATTTAGGGTAAATTCTGATTAATACTGTTACTTTATTTAACTTGCTTTTCTATTTTACCATGAAAGGCTTATAATTTAGAATGGCCCCCATTGTACGTATTCTATTTTACACCTAAGTGAAAATATGGCCTCATCTAGAACAAAATATAGCACATATGTTTTAAATGGGGTAGAAAGAAACGCCCTCTCTTCGTTAGTGTGAAAGAGTATCTTTACTCGTGGACACTGTCCAGAGTATCAGATGTGGTTTAAAATAATAGGCCTGGTCTAGATATTCAGTCGATCATTGTATCCTCGATTTAAATTAATTCAATAGATATATGATAGTTATCATCTGGATTTTATTGCGTTTTGCTTTTGATTAAATTGTCCCTCCCTTATAATGAGTATGTGCCTGCTACAGGATTTAAATAGTAATTAATTTGTGAGAAGAAAAGTATAACTATAGTTTTGTAAATTATTGCCGACGAACTAGACGAGTACATCCCACATGGATGGACATCAGCAACAGATGGGCCTTTGTAATGCTCCCTGTTCCTTCACAAGTACTCTTTGCAGGTATGCAGAACAATGTCACTTTAGGATTACCTCAGACATGGAAGGCTGGGGCAGTGCATTGATTGAGCCCTTCATTTGCCTCCCATGAACTAGGTCATTTGGCGAAGGAATTAATTTGGTCGCGAACCATAATTTAGGTTCATACAAATTGTATGAACTTCTGGAACATTACCGTTTAAAAAAATTTAGTAATTTTCGAAAGATAAAAATGTATGTAATACATTTATTATTATTCATTATGGAAAGCCTGATTTAGTATCCCATTGGTTATAAAAAAAAAAAGCATATTCCCCACGCTTCTTGAAAGATAGTCTTAGATGAAAGTAAATAATTAAATCAGTATTACAAGCTAGACTAGCCGTAAAGGAAGAGGGGAAGGGCTCAATATCCATAGCTACATTCATAAATATATTTCGTAATAAGCGTTGGTAATTAACATTTTATAGAATCTGAATTAATTTAAAATTTCTTTCTTTAAGAATTATGTTACATAAACTTATATGAACTTATAATGAGAGAGATGTTAAAATTACTCCTTGGCGCTGCAGATCGGTGTGGTCCTTAATGAACCTTCGTCAGGTGACTATCTTGATCAGTCGTTCGCCAGCTGATTACCACTCATTAACAGTTAACTACGTTCTCAAATTTAAGGTTTGGCCTGCCTTTCCCTCTAGTTCTGTAGATCTTTCTTTCGGGCCACGTCCCTTTCTTCTTTTGACAATCTGGTCACGTGGCCGGCCCAATGTAGCCCCTCCTAGCTTAATGTATCTCATCCCATCCGCTTCTCCATACAGATCATTTGCTCGGCATTCTTTTATAAATCTGACAGACCTTAAATTAACCGAAGTTTATGTACAAGCTTCCACGCGAGGATTTAGGCCGAGTGATGGCTTTGCTCTGAAGAGGTTTGCTCGTAACTGTGGAAAACACTCTAACACAATCTTTAACCGGTTGATTGGGGGCGCCAGGGAAGCTCAGGGGGATCCGTACAGGTCTGGTAATTTTGGCGCTGCGGGTTCAAATCCCTCCCTGGCTGAGCTTTTATCGATAAATGAAAGCTTCTCCTGAGCCATGGATGTTTAGAATGGGACGGCACAACCTGTAGATTGTCCCTCCCTCTAAGACCTTAGTGGTTGAAAAGGAAGCTATAGCTTATTTGAAAACAGATTGACATAAAATCAAGGGCTTGCTGCTGACCCTAACCTAGAACGTATCTTTACCTTTTTTTTTTTTTTTTTTTATGGTTTTACAACTGACTGTAGCAGCAGATACTATGGGAATGGCCTGGGAAGAGTATTTCTATCTGTTCCAAGTTTAAGGAGCCATTCTTATTCGTAGTTGGAGCGGTATAGTACTTTTTGGCGGGGAATGAGAAAATAGTCTACACCTGGACATGATCCAGGCAGTCTGGGGCGAGGGTCGATAGTGACCCTCTGGACCCTGCTGCAATAAATCTCCAACCCAGTTTTCATAAAGAACAAAATAACTGGTCAGAATTTCCTTTAAATGGAAGAAGTGTGCTTGTCTGTTAATTCTTTTATATTTATGTTTTATAACTTTTTTTTTTTGAATAATGTATTTTCCAGTTGATATTTAAGAATGTAACAATGAATATTGTCAGCTTCCCCTAATTTTCACTCCTCCTGTCTTAACCAAAGTTTAGTGGTCTTTTACAACGATTTAAACTCCTTGCTCTCTTAGGCTTGTGACCTATGAGATAAACTTACTTTTATGTTTGCCCGTTATCTAAACAAGGAAATATTTTGTTGTGATTGTTATGAAACTGCCAGTCAAGTTTTTATGGTTTGGCTCAACAACTAATGAATCTAAAGTGATTGTGTTTGAACATAAAATTGTTGTAGTTTCAATTAATGTCTAAAATTTTAGATTCGTAATATCTAATCTTTCATAGACTGAAATCAATAAGATACAAATGTGACATGGTTTTAGACATAGTATTAAAAAGTAGATAAATAAAAATCATAATAAGAGAGGCTAATTAGAAATTAGAAATGATTGAAAATTCGGTTTGTTTTCAATTAAAACATCCCCTAACCAATCAAACTATTTCAACCTTTAATAATCTCAGCCTTTCGTCCGTGTTTAAAAGTGACTTGCCAAATTACATTGTAAAAAACTAAACACTTGTCCGTCAGAGCGTTAATACATACACACTTCTTGTATTCATTTAGTGATTATCATTATTTTTTGTGTGGTAGCATCTGAAGAAGCTCGAAAGATATCCACTGACATATTACGATGTAATAAAGAAATACTGGTCTTCAGAGTGTACGCGGGCTTCCATGGTAGTGGCCCTCTCGAAATACTCCTTCAGCGTAAGTTGTAAGGTTGTACAGAGGGAGAATTACGGGCTTGTGAATGAGGACGGGCCTGCGCACTTGCGGCGTGGCTGTGGAGTACTATGTCGAGTGAATGGGCGTGGTTAGATCGAACAACTGGGGGCTAGGTCAACAAAGGCGGCTGCGTGAGGGAGCTTCCTTCGTTTTCTAGCTCCAACTACTCGATACAACCGAAGTGGAGTTCCTATCTTCCTGAAGGACATCAAGCTATTCACATGGGCCACAATGAGAGGAATAAAATAAATAAAAAATGTATCGCTGGCAAAGAATTTTTTGAGGCAACATTGACCGAACCCCATCAAATTCTCTACTAACAATCTGAACTGTCAAAAACTCCCCATTCATAATTCATTGCTTATCCGATTCCATGACAAATTATACAGACACATAGAGAAGAATATTTAAATGCCCCTATCGAGGCATTTATTCACAACCGGTTTGGGCTGTAATGCTATCTTTAGGCCGGGCCTTAATTGGACGAATTTTTTTTTTTTTTTTAATTATCAAAAATAAAAATTCTGTAATTGAGCTTCTTTCTCCAAGCCGCTGAGTTCTTTAGTCAGAAATCAAGTGTGAATCTGAAAATATGGGGGGGGGGGGGGAGAAATTTCTGAGGGAAATCTGTCAAGCTATTATATATAATTGTTCGATTTACATAACAATATAAAGGAGGTAATTTCAAATTAAGCAGATTTCGCGGAATAAATCAAGCTATTCATGTTGGTCCGTGACGTGACTTGTGAAAAATTAAACAGGTATTCTTGTATCCTATTTTGGAGATTCACAAAATATGGTCCGTTAAAATATATGTATATTTATTAGCGTCAATGGTTTTTTTAAAATAATGAAGCCATTCGGTGTTTAAGTGAGTATCTGTTTGTTCACCCTTGGAGTTGGTTAAAGGCTGAAATCAGCAGAGGAAGAGGGGTGGTTTAAAAGGAAACAAGTATTATGTCCATAACCTGGGTAATCCGCTCACTTACTTGTCTCCTGAGGGGGGCGAATTTTAATTAAACAGGGACAATGCTTTTTGTCTACGCAGATCCCGCAAGACGTTGCTTCCAGACTGTCCTTTTGTGCGGAAATCATTCCCTCCACTCCAACGTCCCTTGAAGTCTGGAAAACTTCATTGTTGGAACTTGAATTTTCTCTCTTGTCTCTCGCGATTCCACTTGTGGGGTCTGACAGTGGCAAATGGTCCGGGCCTTCCTCCAGGCAGTAGTTGAAAGTGAATTTTCAGGAACACAAAGAAATCTTCACTACAGTAAATGCTGAAAATCAGGTCTCCACTTCTTGTACTCGTTTTATTTCATAATAAACATAACTTGTTACTTAACTCTTTTTGGGCTTTAATTACTTTTATATAATTAAAGTTAATAATTACATTATTATTGTTAAAACAAGTTATTAACTTTAACTAGCATCTCCCTGATTACTCACCTATCCCTTTTTTCTTTTGTGGGAAATACAACCTTAGCTATCTTTGTTCCCATTACCTTTACGACTTTCTTAGATCAAATTAGTCATTTGCTCCCATCTACATCACCATATGTACATGATAAATCTGTTTATTGTTAGCAGCTTTTGGCATGAAAGACCAAGATTTTGAAAGAGTACTAAGTAGAATTGTTGGAGACAGAAGGACTGTCTTTTCCTGCTTGAGCTAATAAAATTCTTATCAGAAACAAAGAAAAAATAAATTAAAAATCTATACCAATCGAGTTGGAAGTAACTGCTCAGTGTAGAGGAAAATCGCTAGCACTAATTATTGGAAATGCCTTAAAAGTTTTCCTTGGGGAAATCATTTCACTCATTGGAGCGCATTGTAGTTGTTTTTCTATTTATTCATTTTTTCTAACAACCTTAGGCCATTAAAAGAGGGACTATCAGTAGATACTCTACCCAAAAGCGTCTCTTAAACTGTTGCGTTAGTTTTGTCTTCGGCTCACTGAGGAATTCCCGGATAACCGGCCTTTGTACAGATTTACTTTATATATATGACTCTTTATTAAAAAAAATTATTCTGTAAATTTTCTGTACATTATATTTTTTGATGGGGTACATTGTTGTCCTTGCTCGTCTATCCCGGGACGTAACCCGTCCTAAGAGAGGAGCCCAGGTGAACCCGCGATAGACTATCCGTCACCCATCTTCTCCTTGTCCTAGGATAAGAAGGAGACTAGGCAGGGAGTCAAGGTGGGAGTGAGAGGGGGCGAAGGATGCCAGTGCATTCACTCCCTTAGTATTTTAACTAAACTGGCTGGAGTAGGTCCCTTGTCCACCTCCTCTTGAGGCGTCAGGGAGGGTGGTCGGGATGAACGTGGGATGTCAGGGAGAGGACTAGAGGATTTGGATGTCCTTGAAGGTTTGTGTGGAACTTATCAAACCTGGAGGGGATGAGCTCGGAAACAAAAGGTACTTGCTGGTCAGAATGGATTGTTTTATTGGATACGTAGGGAGGAGTGTTGAGGATTGTGCGAAGGATTTTGTACTGGAACCCCTGGATACATCTAATGTTTGATGGCTTCGAAGTGTACAGATTTAAAGTGGTTGTTTCCTTCCTACCGCAGACTTTATTTCCTTGGTTCGTTCCTTCCTTTATAATACTGTCTCCACACAATCTCCTTCTTACATTTATGAACTCCCTACCTTACCCAGTCCGTTCACATCACACTAGATCCCGTACCTCTAATCTTTACACTCCCTCTTATAGAACTGCTTCATTTTGCCGCTCTTTCCTAGCTCGTGCAGCTTGCCTTTCGAACTCCCTACCCTAAAAAATTCGACGTGCTCCTTCTCTTTCCAAAATCAAACCCCTCCTTTTTCAGCATCTTCTATCCATCTAAACTGAATCTTCCTATCTATGATTTTTGCTTATTAATGATTAAATGAATTTTATGCGCTTGTAACATGTATGTAAAATAATGGAATTAGTGTAAGTAAAGTGTGATTTGGTGTTTTCTTTAAATGGTATTTCACATTAGGATTTTTTTTTTCCTAAACCTATTATAAGCTCACTGTTTTTTTCTTTATTTTTTCTTTCTCTTTCCCCAGTCATATTGTTATAGATTATTAATTCATCAGCCTCGCGGAAATGTTATTTTTGTTTAATTTATTTATAATAATNTTTTTTTTTTTGTTTTTTTTTCTCTTTCCCCAGTCATATTGTTATAGATTATTAACTCGAGGAAATGTTATTTTTGTTTAGGTTTTTGTATATAAAATTCATCTATGTTATTCAATGGGACTCAATTAGTCCCAGAATAAAGTTTATCTTCTTCTTCTTCTTCTTCTTCTTCTTCTTCTTCTAAGACACTTATGACAGAGTAGGCTTTTACTTTCCGATAACAGCCTACCTGCGGCGGATTCCTCCCTCCACACATACTGGTCACATTTGCTGATGTAGCCGGGCTGGAGAGGCTAAACAACTTTCGAGTAAGCGCACTCACTGAATTAAATTAAAAACTTCATTGTACTCACTTCTGAAGTGCATGAGCTGGCTTCCTACCCACTAGCCTCCAGCTGGCAGGCTATAGGCCTGATTACGCTATCGTAAAATGTAGATTAAGTTATCTCTGCTCTGCCCCAGCTGTACTATGAACACTAGTAAATATTTACGTTTAACTACCTCATATTCGTATTCACTACTATTTCAAAAAATGAGCAATGCTCTTATCTCCTTCAAAATAGTAAATGTCCCTTAATTCAAATATACACTCCCACAAAAAAAAAAAAAAAATTAAAATTGTTCCGCGATAGTTAATATTTTGCTAAATATTTTGCTATCATTTATTATAAATTTTTCATAAAATATATTCAATTTTTAATGTACAAAATGAATAATAATTATTACAACGACTTTGTAAACCATCAATTTTAGAACAAATGATGGTCATAAGACGAAAATCATTAAATCAAAATGTCGTGGATTTTTTATTGAAGGGAAAATTCCCCAGCTCAATAAAGGTAAAGGTCTCAAAGTTTATATTTGTTCCAAAAATTTTACTAATCGTTTACCGTCAAATATTTTGAACTTTCTTTTCAATTTTCTATTTAATTTAAATAAATTCATCAGTTTTCGAATTACTATTTTGCAATTGGATTACAGTAAGTTAGCTATGAAAAAAAATATCATGCACCAATTAATTTAATTTGTTTATACTCCTGTCCTCTCCAGTACAAACTGTATCTTTACAGCAAAGCCCTTAGGTTTAGAAAAACAATAAAATAAAAAGGGAGAGAACCTCAATTTATTCGTCGTAATGGAAATAATTTTCTAGCAAATAAATTTTAAGTTTGAAGAAAACAAAAAAAGTTTACAACAAAAAAACCGACCTGATAATAATTAACTTGGATATTAATCATTTCTATTATTTTCGGTTGTATAATTTATTTTGTTTTTTGCTTCACTTTATATATAAAATGCGTTCTGCGATCTTTTACTTTGTTCTCATTTTGTTAGTAATAGCATTGGTATATTAATTATTACGATAGCAATAATGAAACAGTTTACCCCAATAACTTAGTTTTCTATCTCATAAAATTACGTATGGTCAATAAATTTCCATTTGCTCTCGCTCTTTCAGCTGTGACATGAGTGTTGTGGATCGGACGAAACTGAGGGAACACAAAATGCAAAGTACGCTCTGAGTTTATCAGAATTGATCAATCCTTAAGTCGATAGATGTATCGGAGGAATTTTAAAGTTATATTTTTTTAACCCCCCCCCCTCCCCCCCGAATAAAATCGAGCAAATAATAAATTAGTCACATTGACGGAGCAGAAAAATCTGGAAATTTCGCCTTGGGCGTTGCGGATAGATAAGATACCTACGTGTCTTAAACAAAAAATATAAAATTTTATGGAAATATTCTAGTAAAAATGGAGGGAGGAATTAAGATTTTTATTTTTTAGCTCCATTACGATAATGTATTTTTCTTAGAACGTATACCAAAAATAAATTTTCGAGAACTTCTTCGTCATTAAATGTGATTGAAGCGAATTCTATTGCATTTCCCAAAGAGAAATTATTCTATTTACGGTTTTCCGCGACGCGATACTTGGAAGAAAAAAATTCACTGATACTCCTGTGGATCTCTAGATTCCTGGAGAAGGGAAAATGGGTTCTCTCTCTCTCTCTCTCTCTCTCTCTCTCTCTCTCTCTCTCTCCTCCCTGGCTGAGCTTTTATCGATAAATGAAAGCTTCTCCTGAGCCATGGATGTTTAGAATGGGACGGCAACCTGTAGATTGTCCCTCCCTCTAAGACCTTAGTGGTTGAAAAGGAAGCTATAGCTTATTTGAAAACAGATTGACATAAAATCAAGGGCTTGCTGCTGACCCTAACCTAGAACGTATCTTTACCTTTTTTTTTTTTTTTTTTTTTTTTTTTTTTTTTTTTTTTTTTTTTTTTTTTTTTTTTNCTCTCTCTCTCTCTCTCTCTCTCTCTCTCTCTCTCTCTCTCCCTCCCCCCCTCTCTCCCTCCCTCCCTCTCAAACTCTCTCTCTCTCTCTGCGAGTGTGTATATAGACTTGGTGCGTGTGTGTGTATTTTTGCAAGATTTTGGACGGCTTTTTTGGGAGTTGAATCACTTGCCGTTCCTCTTTCTCATTGTACATATTGACAGCCGATCGAATAACATTATATGCCAACTAGGAAATAAATCATAAGCTATAGAATCGAATAAATTTGATTATAAGAATAAAAGTAATAATGCAACTATACAGTGAAATAATAAGTAGTAGAAGTAAATGTAAGTCTGGATGTCTTTCTCCAGCCTCAATAATACATTTTGAACACGCCCTTGAAGGCTTTGTGGAATGGGTTGTCAAACTGTTTTGGACGGGACTGCATGTCATTTGCATAATGTTGGTGGCGCTATCTCTTGAGGGGGCTAACATATGGTGACAGTTGATCACGGCTGGATAAAGCTGGATCGCAACTTCTTAACATGCAGACAGGGTGCGTGCTCCACTACTATCTTTGTCGTCTGTCGCGCTGTTTCCTGCCTGGACTCCTTTTACAATTCACTCGAGTATTTCGGCCCGCTACTCATTACTTAGCCAAACCATGGCTGTATGTTTCAAGTATGAATTACATGTATTATAGTTCATTTAAGTTTCAAAAGGAAACCAGTAATGTAAACCAAAATCTAACTAAAAAATAATTTTTAATTGTAGAACTTCAATAAATTTATTTAGTCTTTAAAAGTGGAATTAGGACTCGAAACTTTAAATGGAGTTAATGAGGGAAAAGTAGAGTGACTTGAAGGCAAATGCTGTTTTTTTTTTTGTTTATTTTATTGCACAAATGGAGAGTTAGTTGACCGTAGATATTATTGTTAGTTGTTTTTTGATGGAGTTCGGTCAAGGTAGATCCAAAACAATTTTTAAAAAATGTGTATTTTTTGGATCTACCTTGACCGAACCCCAACAAAAACCATCTACTAATAATGTTTATTGTTTACGCTTAAATTTGTGCTTCTCTCTCTTTTTCTCTCTCTCATACATGCACAAAGAAACGTGCGCGCGCGCACCCACACATACAACACCTATTTTGTACCCATATTTACATGTTTATTTTCTATAATAATTATTAGTACATTTCATATATACAAACATTATATTAGAACTTCTGTATCTTGTTTAGATTGTGTTTAAATTAAGGAACCTCTATTGCCGCATTTTGAAATACAATGGAAATAAGTTAATTTAAATTTTTCAATAAATAAAAATAAAGCCTTCTCAGATTGAATATTTCTTTCTTAGTTCCATTATGTTGCTTTTGTATCATTCTATTACATAATAAAACAACAGAATGAAGATGCATCTAGTTTTACTTATCTATTTGTTTTGTACATTTATCAAAAATTCTTCTTTTGAGCATAGCTGTTATTATTGCAAGAATACAAATCAATTATTGCAATTTTTCTGCTTCCCTTTGTATTCTTGTAATACATTTTTTGTACTTGATGAAGTTAGAAAGTTTTTCCGAGACATAGTAATTATTTGTATGAATTTTTAAACAAATTTAGTAACACTTTTAGTGTTCTTGAGTGGTATTGTGAATTGTAATTTTTCTCGTGAACGATCAACTATTTGAAACGGTGGAGAGATTGAATCGCTAAGTTTCAGCTGAATCTTCTTTATTCTGATGGGGTTATTATGTGGGAGGCGAACGAAAAATTCTCAGTGTGTAAAAACACAAAACATCATCTGGCGTCCAGCCCTCTAAATCGGTCAAAAGTGACCTCTGTACAATGGTAAACCTTGGTCTGCCCGCATAACCCCCTGGTGGGACCCCTCTTGTCGGACTGGACAATGTGGAAGCGTAGGCGGTGGGTAACTGGCTGAGAGTGATGCATACACCTCAAATGCGAGTTTGCATGTGATCAATACATATTGATACATTCCTGGCCAAATTTTTAAATGGCTTCTCGCGGTAAACGGGGCACAGCCGCGATGAGTGACATTTTACTCAAGGTGCTTACTACTTGCTTCTAACGAACGGAGATGACCTCCTGGGCTTTAATGCCTAAACTTATTAGGAGTGGGGTCCATGGGCCCTTTCTCCCTACATCATTTATTTATTTTTTATTATATAATCATTTATTGTACTTATATCTTGTAATTTGATAAGATATAAGCACAATAAATAAATAAGTATATATATATATATTTCAATCAAAAAATCTTTCTTTTGTTTCATTACAAGTCTTATGTAGTAAATAATTCTCCATAATTATAAAAGAGAGTGGTGTCATTGGTCTCCTACTCTCCTCATGTGATTGACATTGAATGTAATTTTTCTTTAAAATTCTATGTNGGGGGAAAAAAAAACTAAAACATATATATATATATATATATTTTAACGAGACAATTTGAATTAGTTACTAAATCTCTTTGACTTTATTTTGAAGTGATTTTCACAGGAAGCACTAGTTTTCAGGAAATTAAAAATTAACTTTAGAGTTTTTGTAGCATTATTTATTTGAATATTTTACTCATTTTCCATTTCTCTTTGAATTTTCAATTAAAATTCATCCTTAATCATTATCTAGCTGAGCAAATGTTGTCTCCCTATATGTATTCGCAGCATTTCATGCTGCAATCTCTGGGTTCTAATGGGAAATAACTCGTTTGGCTATGATAATATTCTATGCATGTATAATTTACCTGTCATTATCACTCTGAGTGGTTCATCTTATCGTTTATCTGTTATCATCTCTCTGTGTGATTTATCTAATTATTTATAATTATTCTCATTTAAATAAGCTGAATGTCACATCAGAAAAAATTGATGCTCCTAGCGGTTTTTGTACTATTTAAGTGGTTAGTTCAAAATATAATTTATTTCTCATAGCCCTAACTAATATTATCTATTGGCCAGCAATTTCGGGACTACAACTCATTGTCGAAAATTTCAACCAAGAAATCAAATTGAATATGGATTGAAAATATCATCATTTACAATAGCTTCTTTTTTTTTTTTTTACTTTTTTACAATTATAAATGAACATACAGAAATAAAATGCCGGAATAAAAAGGAAATACTAAATTAATTATTTTGAATAAACATATATACATAATTGCTATTATTGTTTATTTTGGTATGTTGGTCTGAGCGGAAAATGTGCTACGACTATGGAAAATTTCTTAAGGAAGGAAGCAAGGTGATAAGCAGAAGTTTGTAAAGAGAAAGAATTCTCTAGACACAGCCAAATCTTGTTGTGCGTTGATAATGACGCCCACGGCTAACCACTAGCGCACTCTTCCGCCAACAAACCAAACATTCTTTCCATATCCTCTCTCTTCTGACGTGCGAGAGCCTGTACAATCTCAGATCGGATGGCTGTTGTGAGGCCCCTGTTCGCTAAACACTGACTGCCCATAAGCTCCTCGGTGTCCATATCCAGGGGGTCAAGCTAAGGCCAAGGTGAACACTGATAGTCTCGCCACACCGACTCGGGATTCCCAGACTTCCAGGCGACATTCTCCGGTGCTTCAACAAGGTTTAACTAACTTTTAAACCCGGTCGGTCACGCGAGGCTTAAAAGGTTCCGATTCTTCAGACTACGTTCTTGTTCCCTTCCATAGCTTTAATGCTTGCGTCATGGTGTATAACAGTACTGTTACACACCGGGTTCTTGCCGTGGGGACCATTAACAGAGCTGACTGACGTTACCAGCAGTTCTGCTTTGTGAGATGGGCGCAGTCTACGTAAGCAGATAAGGCTAGAGAGCTCTCAGATAATACCTGACGAGTTTAATCAGTCCTTACTTGAGTCGCCTTAGCATAGATTTACATTAAAAAAATATATATTTAGTTGATCTCAAAACATTTATACATTCTAAAATTTGATAAACAGTATTTTCACAGGAGCACAATATATTCCCTACTTATACTCTCCCGGTTGAAAGAACTTTTGCTTACAAATTAATAATCCCGCGCTGAAGTATTTTATGTTCGTTCTAGTACTACTTCTCTGCTCCACTTTCTACTCCTTTACTCTTCATTCTACTTCTCCTTCTACCTCTCTACTACTTCTCCTCTTTCTACTCCTCGTTCTACCCACTTTCTATTCCTATTCCTCTTTTTACTTCTCTTCTCCACTTTCTACTCCTTTACTCTTCATTCTACTTCTACTCCTTCTCCTCGTTCTATCCACCTTATATTCCTACTCCTCTTTCTACTCCTATTCCTGTTTTTACTCCTCTTCTTCACTTTCTACCCCTACTTCTCTTTCTTCTCCACTCCTACTCCTCTTTTACTTTTTATTATTTGAGATGGCATAGTAAGATCTTGTGTGCAGGAGAAGGACCATTCGTTAAGTATTTTAACTCCAATCTCAGACATATTCCACTTTTTCCCTCCTGGATATATTTACTTGCAGTTTTATATACGACTACATTTATACTTCTAGCAAATTTCAAAAAAATTAAGTTATTAAAGTTGATCTCATGACCGATTTGGTAAAATTAAATTAATTTTTGGCATTTTCTCCTGTACTATCTAAAAGACATAAAAAGACAAATGAGAGTCATTAAAATTTAAGTACGAGTAAGTGTATGTGTGTTTATGTGTGAACCCTCTACAGATCACTGTTTTCAGTTTTTCTTGATGAAATTCGGCATGGAGATTTTAAATTCAAAACAAAAAGCTAAACTCGTTATTGAGCGAAATCTGACCAAAAGAAGTGGAAAATTACCTGCAAATCAAATTACGAAAAAAAAAATTTTTTATGTAACGGGCGAATGATTTAGTTTAGAGTACTCAGTACCGGGGTCTTTTTTTGTAGATGACATATTAAAAATTCACACAGCGAAATTGAACAAATAGGACTGGGGGTTTATTATTTAGCATATCGCTTTTAAATGGAAACTATAAGATCAAGTTTATGTTAAGAATAATATCGAACGTAAAAAGTGGGAGTTAACCTGAAATATCAAGTGTAAGTACCCGTAGTATCTATGTCGTGAGCGTAATATTAAGTTTAGAGCAATTAAATCCAACACAGATTTGTTTCTTGATAAAATACATGAATTAAGAATTACCTCTAGGACATTAAACAATTAATACCTGTAGTGTATAATAATACTACCCTATTACCTTCTTTTTGTATGTCCGATTTCGGGTGATAAACGGATTAACGTTGCAACATATTGACGCCCACATGTTGGTGATTTTCAAACATGAACATATAACAAAAATCATAGGACAGAGAGCTATTGTCGTAGTGAATTTAAAGAAAGTTTGCGGGGGAAAAAAAAACTAAAACAGAAAAATATTACTCTTGTAGCCTGGCAAAAACTACCCCATACCCCTACACCATATATTGTAAGTAAAATACCATAACAATGGATATTCTGGATAAATTAGTAGATGTATCGAAGCACTTGTAAAAAATAATTTGTGTTGTAGTGTAGTACTATTTGTGTTGGAAACTCAATTTAGCGCTGTGTAGTTTATAATAAGCCTTGCTGTTTTGAATAATGATTAGAAACCTGCACGACATTGCGACTCGGTCCTTGCCTTGCATTACTAATTTACAGACAATACTTCACACCCCTCTAATATTTAGGGAGGAGAAATCCTTCGCACATCCCTCCGATACATTATTTCGTGAAGTATTGATGCACAATATGCTTATCAATGCCATTGATTATTGTGAATCGATAGACTTAATCAAGCAGTCTGCGGGGGTGATATTGAAAATACTAAGGAGAAATAATCAGCCAAAATTTGTATATTATTCCCTTCAAGTCAAGTAAAAAAGTGACTAATTTTAATCACCAAATGTATTCTTATTTGCATTGGTTGAATATTCCATTCATGTTCCACCAGACCATGTCTGAAACAGGGAGGACAGATAGATTTTTTTTTTTATTCCGNGTATGACAATGTCAGCTACTTCGAGTTTAAGACGAAGTTCTCGTCTTTCTCGTAAGTTAGGCTCTCGCTAGTGTAGAGGGAATTGAATGAGATAACTAGCTAGTCCTTGTGGTATAATGGTTTTAGCATACCGGCCCGGATAGCAGGAGATCCAGGTTCGATTCCTGGCGAGGACAGATAGATTTTTTTATTCTGTTCCCTCTCATTAATTGTTCATGTCTGAAACATTTATATCATTTTCCTAAGGTTGTGAGACAAAAAAAGATAAAACTTTTTTGTTGAAAAATTATAATTTATTAGTATTATATAAACGTTTCTAACCATTCCTTTAACATTTTTTAAATAATAAATTTATCTAGAGCAATATTTAAAAAAAGGATTTTTTTTAAAAACCGTTAGATGAGTTCGTTAATAACTAAAATAGGTCGAGGGGAAATTTAGAAGGGGAGTTAAATTGAAAATTATAATATCTTTGTTATTATCAGCGTCACGATAAAACGGTTATTTAATTATAATGGAGAGTTTTTAACCGTGGATATTAATAGTAGAGATTTTGTTTGGGTTCGTTAAATATACTAAAAAATATACAAAAATGTACCTTTTTTTCCATCCATTTTGACCAAACAAAATGTTATTTATTTAGAATTTAATCATCCACCATTTATGTTCTACAATATTTCTACGAAAAACCCATATTAAAGAGAAGATTTATGAATGCAACTTTGAGTTTAGGATGGTTCTTCTTACTCATATTTTTAAAGAACTAAAATTTTTGTTTTAGATTTCTATTATATTTCTATTGTAAATGATGAATAGATTATTTTTTATTTGATATTAGATTGTGAAATGAAAAACCTTCTAATCAAAATTTTCCATTCGTAATATTTTCCTTATTTTTTGTATAAATTTATTGATCTTGATAAAACAAAATTTAATATTTATTTTTATGAAATTTTTTTACTTTGACACTTTTATTAGGTTAGATATTTTCAGAATGTAACTGCGTTTCCCTGCTAATCTCTACTTTCCCCTCTAATCTCTTCAAAACATTACAGACCCAATGGTCGGTTGTAACACCAAATGGGTCATTTGTTCTTCTCTGAGTCTATCTCGAAGACTTCTACTCCTTCTCCTCGTTCTATCCACCTTATATTCCTACTCCTCTTTCTACTCCTATTCCTGTTTTTACTCCTCTTCTCCACTTTCTACCCCTACTTCTCTTTCTTCTCCACTCCTACTCCTCTTTTACTTTTTATTATTTGAGATGGCATAGTAAGGTCTTGTGTGCAGGAGAAGGACCATTCGTTAAGTATTTTAATTCCAATCTCAGACATATTCCACTTCTTTCCCCTGGATATATTTACTTACAGTTCTATATACTACATTTATACTTCTAGCAAATTTCAAAAAAATGTAGTTATTAAAGTTGATCTCATGACCGATTTGGAAAAATAAAATTAATTTTCGACATTTACTCCTGTACTATCTAAAAGACATAAAAAGAAAAATGAGAGTCATTAAAATTTAAATACGAGTAAGTGTATGTGTTTCTATGCGTGAACCCTCTACAGATCACTGTTTTCAGTTTTTCTTGATGAAATTTGGCATGGAGATTTTAAATTCAAAACAAAAAGCTAAACTCGTTATTGAGCGAAATCTGACCAAAAGAAGTGGAGGATTACCTGCAAATCAAATTACGAAAAAAAAAATTTTTTATGTAACGGGCGAATGATTTAGTTTAGAGTACTCAGTACCGGGGTCTTTTTTTGTAGATGACATATCAAAAATTCACACAGCGAAATTGAACATATAGGACTGGGGGTTTATTATTTAGCATATCGCTTTTAAATGGAAACTATAAGATCAAGTTTATGTTAAGAATAATATCGAACGTAAAAAGTGGGAGTTAACCTGAAATATCAAGTGTAAGTACCCGTAGTATCTATGTCGTGAGCGTAATATTAAGTTTAGAGCAATTAAATCCAACACAGATTTGTTTCTTGATAAAATACATGAATTAAGAATTACCTCTAGGACATTAAACAATTAATACCTGTAGTGTATAATAATACTACCCTATTACCTTCTTTTTGTATGTCCGATTTCGGGTGATAAACGGATTAACGTTGCAACATATTGACGCCCACATGTTGGTGATTTTCAAACATGAACATATAACAAAAATCATAGGACAGAGAGCTATTGTCGTAGTGAATTTAAAGAAAGTTTGCGGGGGAAAAAAAAACTAAAACAGAAAAATATTACTCTTGTAGCCTGGCAAAAACTACCCCATACCCCTACACCATATATTGTAAGTAAAATACCATAACAATGGATATTCTGGATAAATTAGTAGATGTATCGAAGCACTTGTAAAAAATAATTTGTGTTGTAGTGTAGTACTATTTGTGTTGGAAACTCAATTTAGCGCTGTGTAGTTTATAATAAGCCTTGCTGTTTTGAATAATGATTAGAAACCTGCTCGCCATTGCGACTCGGTCCTTGCCTTGCATTACTAATTTACAGACAATACTTCACACCTCTCTAATATTTAGGGAGGGGAAATCCTTCGCACATCCCTCCGATACATTATTTCGTGGAGTATTGATGCACAATATGCTTATCAATGCCATTGATTATTGTGAATCGATAGACTTAATCAAGCAGTCTGCAGGGGTGATATTGAAAATACTAAGGAGAAATAATCAGCCAAAATTTGTATATTATTCCCTTCAAGTCAAGTAAAAAAGTGACTAATTTTAATCACCAAATGTATTCTTATTTGCATTGGTTGAATATTCCATTCATGTTCCACCAGACCATGTCTGAAACAGGGAGGACAGATAGATTTTTTTTTTTATTCCGTTCCCTCTCATTAATTGTTTAAAATTTACGTGGGATAAAAAACCACAACCAAACAAAATATTTATAAATTAAAATTAAATATCCAATGAGTCCTTTT